>CM038222.1:154773443-154965462 GCA_021442155.1 Cymbidium sinense | reverse complement strand
TATCCTATGGACTCTAGCTAAATATAATCTAAATCACCTAAGATCAATTGATTTTTTCATATAATTATATCTTCAATCATCCTCCTAAATATAAATCAAATCTATTCAAATGATCAAACTAAATCACACTAAATCAAATTAAATCAAAACCCTTCTAAGCCATATGACCTATCCCATGGACTTAGCCAAATCTAATTCCAAATCAAGTCAAACTTAATTTTTTCACAAGTAAATCATATTTTCAATCATATTCAAAAATTTAAATGAAATATACATTTAAACCATCAAAAATAAATCAAACCAAATCAAAATACAAATTTAAACCGCATGCCCCAACTCCATGGACTTGCATTCCTTCATTCCAAAACCCAAATTCAATTGATATTCTTGTGAATCAATCATACCTTCAATCATATAGAAATATAAATGAAATATATAATCATAAAGCCAAACCAAAATCAACCCAAGTCAAACCCAACTTAACCCTTTTGACTTGAAATGTTCAAATGAACCAAACTCATTTGAACCCAAGTTGCAATTGAATTTATATATCAATCCCAAATCTATACATAAACTCAACTAAATCAAACTCAACCCAAAATCAAGCCAACTAGACCCAATTGGTCCACTTGACCCAAAGTGGCTAATTTGACCTATTTGAGCCAAGTTTTAATCCTACCCAAATTGATTGAGCCAAGCCCATCAAAACCTCCCATCATGATTGTTGATCACCCTAGGTTGATCAATTGGTCAAACCAAGTCAACTTGGTCATTTGACCAAGTCAACCCCTTAACCCATATGAACCCAAACTATCCAAACTACAACCTAAGCAAAATCCCTCTAAACCAATGATTCATAGAAAACTAATGGGCCATCTTGAATCAAGTTGACCCAAATTGACCTAAAAACTAATTTAAGTCAAATCAAAATATAAACCAAATTGATTGCAACCAATGCCTCAATTTCATTCCAAATTGATTGTTGAACTTGGCCAAAGCCATGATTGGACCTAATTGAACCCAATTGACCTACTTAGCCCAAATTGACCTAAAGGTTCAAGTTGGCCTAAATTAGAACCAAATCCAATTTAATTGAAACCAAAGCCTACAATCATCTTCAATTGGTCAACTAAACCCAAACCAACATCCAACCCAAGACAATTTGGTCAAATAACTTAACACATTTGACCCAAATGAATTCAAATGTGCCAACATCAAATATAAGCCAAACTAAACCAAACCAATTGAACCAAAACATCCCAAATGATCATATGAACTTGACCCAACCCTTGGTTTGACCCAATTTGACCAATTGGTCAACTTGACCCAACCTAACCCAATTTAACCTTAATGAGTCAAATTAAGCCAAACCTAACTAAATCAACTCCAATTGACTTGAAATTTGGGCTAACCCACATTTCAAATCTTTCACTAAATCAAATCCAATGTAAAATGATCATTTTACTCTTAGGTCAAGGGCATCACATGAGACAAATCACCCATGTTAGTGGTCATTCCAAATCCTTGGCCACTTGGTACTCTCCTAATGGTCCACCTAGGCACTGAGGACACTATCCAACCTGACCTAAGGGGTGGTTGGGTCAGCCATGACCCATGGGAGGTGAAATCACCTCACCCTCTCTGTTGGAGCATTTGAAACCCATAGGACACCCATGATTCCTCCTTGGCAGCCACCTCCATAACTTTAACCAACCAAGCCGAGCCAACTCACCTCCTCCCTGCCACCGATGACTCCCTGAGATGGTCAGACAGCCACTAGAGGCCAAACACGATCCCACCATCCAATCAAGATAAAGGGGGATACACCCCCTCATTTCCACTCTAACACATACAAAAATCATGCCTCAGAGCCCTAGCTACCCAAGATGAGTTGCTAGAGCCTTCCTTAAGCTCCCAAGCTTGTTCCTTGATCAAAAAATTCCCTCCCATCCCTCCTAAAATAAGACACTCTAATTTCTGACCAAACTTCCCCATTTCTCCATCAAACTCAAATTAACTTTGCACACCTTCCTAGGCCTCGCAATAATGAATCATCTTGCAAGCTTCACGAGCACCAAGGTGGGACTTGATCAAAGTCAGCTCCAAATCATTTCATGGCCTTCTGAAATGTCGAGGAATTGATCCAATTGTTGCTCAACAAGGCTTTATCTCCACTAGATGAAGCTTCCATTAATTCAAGTCACATCTTGAGCTCGTGAGGTATGTTTCCAAAATTGATCCTTAGGCAAAAATGGGTTGGAGCTTTTGAAGAATACTTGCATCTCGTGATCTTGTTGTTGAATCCCTCCTATCGATGTCATGAAGGTGTGGAATCCTTTGAGTTGATCCGAGCTCAAGCTAAGATCAAGTGAGCAATGGTAGATGAACTCAATTCTCCCTCACCGTGACGTTAGGTCACACCATCCATTTTGTGTGATCGAATGGACGCGTGATTTGATCCACTAGATCAATCTGATTTAATCCTATTAAGTTATGGGATTAATCATAGTCATCCAATCTTAGATCAGATGGTGGATGAGATAGCATGTCTGCCACCGCCACGTAGGCACTGAGTCGTATAAGTTTTAAGTAACCAATCTCACGCCATGTGGGAAGCATGCCGCATCAGTGCGCTATGTGGCGCCAATAAGATTAGGCTTTAATAAGGCTTAATTAATCATTTTTAATGGCTGAAACTTTTCAAAATCATAAACAATCATAGAGAAATAAAAAATATAAATAAATACTTATTTTAAAGGTGTGTGATCTATCTCCTCCCAAGTAGTGAGAGACGGATGTCGTCAGTCGATCCTCGCTCGATCCAAGCTCACCCGATCTTGGTTGGAGTTCAAACTCACCCCACACCCTCGGAGGAGCATAAGCAAGGTATCCAACAATCAAGATTCAATGGGATTATAATTCCATACACAAGGACCAAGCAATTTTTTATCTTAGGATCTTTTGAGCAATACCTCATCTGAGGCTATCACCGGCTTCCAACCCGAGGAGGTAGCTTTGTCTAGTAGAGATGAATCGTTGAAGGTATCAAGCTTTGATTTGAAGTGGATGGCTCAGTTGATCAAGCTCCCCTTCAATGGAAATCAACTTTGATCAAAGTTCTCCTTCTCGTGGCTTCATTACTTGGGAAATAACTTGATTGAGCTTGACGAGGTCCCATGATGGTACTTGTAAGATTAATTTTGGTTTGGTGGAGAATTGGATGAATTTGATCTTCACTTCACCACCCATATTTTGGCTTTAAACAAAACCTAGAAGGAGAAATTAAGGTAGCTTGGTAATGGCTTTGGGAAGCTTGGGAATGCTTGGTTTTGATGCCTAGAGCTTAGTACTTGTGGTTTGAGTGGGAATGAGGGGAGTATGTCTCCTCCTTGGATCAAACAAGACTAAAATGCCATTTTAGCTCAATTGTTGAGATTGATTGATCGCTTTTGAATGATACACTCCATGTGATTAATGTGTGTAGTGGAGGGAGAATGAGTGCCCATGTGCTAGGTGAGTGCATTAGTGATTCCAAGGGCTCAATTCCCATTGGAGGGCTCAATTTGGCCTTGGGTTGGATCATGGCCGACCCAAGGTGATTGGGTCATGTTCACCACCCTCCTTAGTGTCCATGTGGACCAAGGATGCTAAGTGGTCTTTGAAAGAATATGACCAAATTCTAAGTTAATTTTTTTGGTTTTGTAGATATCATTTGACCTATAAAGTGGTCATTTGGCCTTACTTTGATTTGAGTGATTCAAAAATGGTAAGTTCAAATTTGGAGTGATTTTGGTTCCTTTGGTTTGAATTGGTTCAATGGACCCATTTGTGGGGTCAAGAAGTTGACCAATTGGTCAAATTGTCAAACTATGGGTTAGATCAAGTTCAAGATCATTTGGAGCCTAGGTAGTTGGTTTGTTTATTTTGGTTGGTTTTGGTCAAATGGTCAAGTTGACCAATTTAACCAATAACCCAATTTTGGTTGCTAGTTGGTTTAGCTTAGTTGATCATTTGAAAAGGTATTGCAAGCTTTAGTTTAATTGGTTTGATTTAGTTTGATCAAGTTGATTTGACTTTTTAGTCAATTGGGTTCATGGCAATGGCTAGTTGGCCAATTGAAGTTTTGCTTGTTCAATTGAGTGAATTTGACTTGGTTGACAAATTTGGCTTAGATCAAGATTTGACCCATTTGTTTTTAGGTCAACTGGGTCATTTTAGTCATGGCCTTTGGGGTTGATTTGGCCCAATTGATGGCTTGATCAAGTTTAATTCATATGATTATGAACTAGTTTAGATCAATGGTTTCAATCAATTTGAGCAAAGTGATTTGAGTTTTGGTTTCATTAAGATAAAGATCAAAGGCTAGTTTGATTTGGTTTGATGATTGATTAATCATTAGGATGATTGTTTAAGAATGAGGCTGGATGGTTTAGTTCAATAATTTGTGATTAAATTAGCTCAAAAAGGTTTAGGATTTGGGTCAAGTGAGTATTGGGTCAATTATGATCAAGGCTTGATTCAAGTTTGGAATTCAATATGATTATGATTTGGAAATTTATATATGAAGTGATTTGGAGTCAAATGTGTTTTTGATTTGATTTAAAAGATCAAAGATGAGTTGATTTGATTTGGGAAATTTTGAGTTGATGATTGAGTTTATGATTTATGTTTTGGATTGATTGAAGGAATGATGGTTTTAAGAAAAAATAGAAATTTGGAATTGATTTAGATTTGATTTGGAATTAATTCAAGAATTTGACTTGAAAATATAATTGGAATTAATTTTGTTGGAATTGATTTAAGATTTGAATTTGAAGTTTGGTTTGAACGAAGGAAGCAAGGATTGGGTTTAAGCTATTGGTAGGCAAATCTTCCTAATACCCTTAAAGCATAACCTATTCCTATGGCTAACTCTTCTAAGTCTCTAAGGTTAGGTTAAGTGTTCACTTAATCACTAGAAGTGTCTTAAGACTAAGGAACTCTTAGTGTTTAGAGGAGTCCTTATGTGTAGGATGGAGAAGTTGAAAGCTCACTCCAAAAGTGAGGTCAACAAAGGGTGCCCAATAGGTGTGGTGTGACTGACAAGGTACACCGCATGTATTGGTGTTGATTGAGATGATCAATGATGTTGAACGATCACAAGCACTAACAGAAATGATCTACTCCTAAACTCGAGGAATCAAGATCATAGTGCAATGTGACTCTACTCATGTCAAAAACATAAGAGAGAGAAGGGGGAATCCAATAGGGATAGTGTATGTGAACCTTCCACTAGGGAAGTAGAAATCCACTGGGAGATTATAATTTGGAATCCACCATGGATAGAAGATGCAAACCTTCCAGTAAGGGAACAGGTTCGGGTTGGATTGAATTGACTCCACTAGGGAGATTAGAAATAATTGCATCTCAACAAAGAGATGATGATTGATTTGATTTATTTGATTTGACTCACCGGGGAGGTTGGTTGATTTTGCATCTCAAGAAGGCGATTGATTTGATTTTTTAATTTGACTCCATTGGGGAGGTTTGATTGATTTTGTTTCAGATTTTAAATTTTTAGATTTTGAGATGGACCATGTCAGTTTGCGATGGACCGCACCGAGTAGGAGCCATGTTGGCCTTGGCCTACTTCAGATTTACCAATCCAAAGGGGTAGTCTTCTAACCACATAGTAGGACTATTCAACCAAAGGGTGCCATTAGGTGTACAATGGCTGTACTAGGAAGAAAGCATAGTAGACTTACATCTTATAAAATAAGCATCAGTCGCTGGGGTGATCTGTTGGCGAAGCAACTGGTTTAACCCAACCTTTTGCTGACTATTGAGTGAATGCATCTAGGGGACTTAAATCAGCTCAAAGATTATCAAAATTAATTTCATTTCTTAATTATATTGATAGATCTCATTGGTTTGTGATGGAGTCCACTGAGTAGGCACCATATCAGCCTTGACTTACCTCAGATTTAGCGATCAAAAGAGAGTAGTTCCCCAGCCGAAGGGAGAACTATCCAACCAAAGGTGTGACATTTGGTTTACAGTGGTTAATTCAAGGAAGAAAGCAAAGGGACTCACATATTTCTTAAATAAAAGACCACTATGGTGACACATTAGCAAAGTAACATGCCAACCTAAAGGTCACCGTATGAGTCATGCTAAAAAAAATGTGTAGTAGGCTTACATCTTCCAAAGCAAAATGACTATCGGAGTAATCTATTTGTGGCAAAATAGATTGAGCCCGACCTAAGGGTGACTACAGAGATAGTGCCGACCTGGGGTCTTATCTCAACTCAAGTGTAGTTAGGCAATTCCTATAGGGAGTTCTGCTGACATTGCCTTAAAGATAGGATGCTTGCTTGTTAAAAGGGGTCACTGAAGGCTTGAATTCCTAATCCACAAGTGAATATTTTTTTTGTTTATTTGTTTGTTTATTTATCATGGGCCCTATTGGTTTTCCAGGGATCATACTAAGAAGGAGCTTATATTAGCCTAGACCTATCTCAAATTTACTAAACCATGAGAGAATCCACATCAAATTCTCCAACCATAGGGGTGGCTACTAGGAAAGGGGGACTATTGAATCCAAAAGTAACCCGGGTAGTGCCTAGATGGGGTCGTAAAGGAAGTAATCCAAGTAGAGTGCCCGCAAGGGAGGGGCCGCTAAGGGCTTTATCCAAAAACCCTGAAGAAGATTATATCTATAAGTATTTGGTGGCCAACTAAAAGAGAAAGCATGGGGACTCACATCTGCCAAGAGTGGAGTGCCAATGGGTGAGTCTCTATTAGCATAGTGAACATCAACCAACTTAAGGTTCCTCGGTGGAATCGCCTAGGAAGCATCCCATACTCACATCCTCCACAATGATCTCACCGGGATAGTCTATGTTCGACTCGATAGGTGTTATTCAACCTAGGATGACTACTGAGTGAATACCACTGGGGGACTTATCCTAAGCCTCAAATATACTCGACCTATTCAAATTATTATGGCCAGTACAAGAAGAAAGCATGTAGACTTACATCTTCTTAAAGAGAGAGCCAACATGAGGTAGCTTAGTAGGAGCGGATGCCTACTTAACTAACAAGATGCTTGTCGGTTTGCAATGGTCAAGTCAGGAAGAAAGCACAGGGAATCACATCCTCCAGATAAATAATCACTAGGGTGACACCCTAGCAAGGTAGCATGATGGCCAAACTCAGAGCAGCTAATGAGTGAGTCTCATAGAGGGCTTGCTCCCACATCAAAATAGCCCGAGACAAAGGATATGTTTTGTGTTTGTGTTTGTGTTTGAAGAGGATAGGATGCCACTTGGGTTCTTTTACACCTATCCTAAAACAAGCTCAAAAGTTGATTAAATGGTTCTACGAATGGAAGTTGTGATCCCACTAAGAAAGGATGTCACTTGGGTTATCTTACACCTAACTTAGTCATGCTAGTAGGATGCATCTTGGGTTCTCTTACACCTACTCGAATAGTGCTTGGGAATCATGTTTAATTTGTGTTCATGTTGTGAAAGAGGGATAGGATGCCTCGGGTTCTCTTACACCTACCCTAAATACATCATGGAAGATTCACAAACAAGCAAACAACGCTTCTCGATGAGAGAATATTTTGATGATTTGGAAAAGAATTTTTATGATAATTATTTTCAAACATTATTTTATGGGTAGTATTTCTTCAAATAAAGCCCATTAATTGGAAGCATCGTGTGTTCCCCTTTACAATTAATAAGTTGGTAAGATCCTCCTTGGTAGGCCTTCTCAATGATAAAAGGGCCTTCCCATGTGGTTTCAAACTTACCTCCCATTTTTTGACGAGCAACAATTGGTCTCCTTAGGATTAAAATAAGCTCTCCTACTTGAAAACCTCTAGGGCACACCAGTTTGTTGTGAGCTTGAATCATCTTGGCTTTGTATAACTCGAGGTTTTGGCACCCCAATAGGCGTCTCTCTTCCAAAACTTCAAGCTCTTCTAACCGCAACTTTGCATTCTATTATGTAGTGATTTTACTACTCATTACTATCCTTAGTGATGGGAGTTGAACTTCTAAGGGTATAATGGCTTCAGACCCATACATTAATGAGAATGGGGTAGATTGAGTTGGAGTTCTGTATGTGGTGCGGTATGCCATCAAAGCTTCAACTAGTTGCTCATGCCACTATCGCTTATTATCGTCAAGTGTCTTCTTTAGTATCTAGATGAGAGTTTTGTTGAATGCTTCTGCTAGGCCATTTTCCCTAGGATAGTATATGTTGTAGTATCTCCAATCTATATTATGTCTCCTGGTGAAGCTTTTGATCTTCATGCTCTTGAATGAAGTACCATTATCGAATATAATTTGTTGAGGCACCCCGAACCTATATACGATATGGTTCCTAAAAAATTGGAGCATATGCTGAGTTGTGACATCTCTGAGTGGGATTGCCTCCGCCCACTTGGAAAAGTAGTTAGTGGGAGTTAAGATGAACATATGACCCTTGGAAGAAGGAGGATAGATAGGACCCTCTATATCGGTACCCCCAACACTCAAATGGCCATGAGGTCAATGTAGGATGTAGAATGTTAGGTGATGTAGGACCACACAATGTACCTGATATTAGTGGCATCTCCTGGCTACATCCATGTAGTCTGTGATCATCAAAGGTTAATAGTATCCTAATATCTTGATCTTTGCTTTCATCTTCAGACCGGATTGATGAGCTCCACATAGACTTGAATGTACCTCGATCACAATCTTACATGCTTCGTGTTTGTCTAAACAGCATAACCACATTAGATCAAAAGACTGTCGGTACAAGGTGTCATCCACGAGAGCATAGGAGAGAGCTCTCTGTCTAACAGGCTTGTGATTTCTCATGAGGTAGTTTGTCTGTGTTCAAGTAATCTATGAATGGTTGCCCTACTCCTCTTCGCGGCAAACTTCCCTTCAAGAGAACGTCTCTTGTTAAGTTTAGCATCAATAAGGGATAGGACTTGTCTATTTTGGACCCTTATTGGAATGGACTTATCTTCTAGACATGCCAATTCCTTGGAGAGTTTGGCCAAAGCATCTGCTACTACATTCTCTCCTCGAGGAACCTTGTAGATGGTGACCTCAAGGATTTGGCCAACAGCTTCATGGTGTACTCATGGTAGTGATGAAGCTTAGGCTTTAGAACTTTATAGGACCCAACAATCTGGTTGATGAGTAGCTAAGAATCCCATATGTTGATGCTTTTGACACACACTTTAATAGCTAACTCTAGACCGACAATCAAAGCCTCATACTTTGCTTCATTGTTGGTGCATGGATTGGATAGAAAGTATGAGAATCTCATCACATCATGGTTGTTTTTCTTTTTGAAAGGAAGCTGCACCTTCAAAATACATCTCCCAAGGATTGTCAACCTCCCCTACATTTTGTTCATCAGGGAGATCATCACTAAGCAGAGAATCAACATGAAGTCGGTGTGCTGGTAACAAATCTGCCAGTGTATGTCCTTTCTCCGCACGGAGGGGTACAAATGTAATATCAAATTGTGAGAGAATCATGGACCAACATGCCAACCATCTAGATAACATCGGCCGTGTCAAGAGATACTGTAGTGGATTGATTCTTGAAATCAAATTCACTTTATGATAATGCATATAATGTCATATCTTTTGGGATGCAAAGATTATAGCTAGGCAATGTTTCTCAATAGGTGGGTAGTTCGCTTCAGCAGGGATCAGATGATGCTTGAGTTAGTAGAGAGATCTCCTTCCCCTCATCATTGGTTTGGGCTAACAACATTCTAAGGGAGTCATCCAATGCCATAGTGTAGAGCATAAGTGGCTTGCCCGGCATAGGGGCTGCTAGAACTGGTGGCTTAACCAAATACTGCTTGATGTCTTCAAAAGCATGCTAGCACTTGTCATCCCACTTGAACTTGGCATCCTTTTTGACAAGTGCTAAAAATGGCTTGCATTACCCTGATAGGTTTGAGATAAAGCACCTTAAATGCCAACCACCCTTAGAGATCCGAGTTGAGTTAAACTTTTAGGGGGTGATATTTCTAAGATAGTTTTGATCTTTTTTAGCTCTATCGCTATTCCCCAGTGTTGGACAACAAACCCAAGAAACTTCCCTGAAGCTACTTCGAATGCACATTTCAGGGGGTTCATTTTGAGGTTAAATTATCATAATAGTTCAAAAACTACTCTCAATTCAAAGAGATAATCTTCCTTTTCTTTACTTTTGACTACTATATCATCAATATAACATTCAACTTAATGATGAATGAGTTTGTTGAAGATCTGAGTCATGGTCCACTGGTATGTGGCACTGACATTTTTAATGCTGAAAGGCATGACCTTATAACAATAGATTTCAATCGGGGTTCGAAAAGTGGTGTTTCTTTTATCCTCAAGGTCCATCTTGATTTAGTTATAGCCAGATGACCCATCCATGAAGAAGCATACTACATGAGATGAGGCAATGTCCACCATTAATTTTGGTATAGGAAGTGGAAATTCATCCTTAGGACATGCCTTATTTAAGTCCCTGAAATTGATGCATATGCAATTTGGCCATTCTTTTTCTTAATTAACATGACACTGGTTAACCAGGTAGGATATTTTTCTTCCCTGATGAAACCAGCATCGATCAATTTCTTGACTTCAGAAATGACCTATTATTCGATTTCTAATCGCATGCATCTAGGAGCTTGCTTGATAGGGTTAGCATTAGGGTCTATTACTAGTTTGTGGACTGCTACATTAGTAGATAATTTGGGCATCTTCATAGCTCCATGCAAAATAATCCTTAAACTTAGTCAATAGCCTAACTAAGTCATTGGTTTCTTCTTCATTAAATTGAGAACTGATGTATGTAGAGCATGGATCTTCTTCTGTCTCGAGGTTGATTTCTTTGAGCTTATCGATAGTTGAATGGATTTTCTCTTCAAATTTTGGAGGTGCATCTTTGATTTGAAGATCATTAGCATCATCTAAAGTTTTTAAATACACATCTTCATAAGAGTTATTGTGGTTTGAGTAGAACCTATCAGACTCCAAAAGATTGGTGACAACTAAGCAGTAACCATCATCATCGATAGGACCCTTTGTACTGAATCCTAGTCTTGGTCTTGATTGTGCATCCCTTCCTTTGTTGTTCACCTATTTCTCAAAATACTCTAACTTATGCTTGGACCATGTATAAGTAATCAAACCTTTTTTTGCAAGATTATAAACACAAGGCGAGTACCAATCAAAAGGTAATTACATTAAATCTTTATATGATTTTTTTTCTCAAGTTCTACATCTGCTTCTGGACTTGAGGATGATGATCCCAATAGAAATCTCTTTAGCTTTACATTCATGGAAGACTTAGGGGCTTACTTAACTACTAAACCTTCAACTTTTTGAGAAGAAAGTGAGGTTAAAGCTAAAGTTCCCAACTACTACCAAATAGTTTTACATAAACCTGATTCGAATGCATTTGTGTTTTCCATGGAGGCCTAGTCTTTGTCACTGTTTGGCTCGATTGTCACCTCCAATGAAACCTTGTTGAGAGGGGTTGGTTGGTGTGCTAATCACATGAGACACATCCTCTGAGCCAGATTTCAAGTCTTTGTGAATAGTTGTAGTACTCTTGTGAACTAGAACATGACCCCTATTGGCTAACTGCCAACCAGGGGGTGTTCCACCTCTAGAATTGCCTCTATATCTACCTCTGCCTCTGCTTGGTGGAGGTTGAGTCATCCTACCCATATGTCCATATGGTGGAATGAACTATGCGTGGAATGTAACATGCGGCTCTACTTCATCTTTGGTGTCCCATTCTCATTCATTAGTACTTTCCTTCTTCTTTTCTTTTTCTTTTTATTTTTCTATTTCTTATTTTTCTCTCTTTTGTATTTGAATTTTGGCCAAATTCATGATAAAGGGTGTTTTGATTTTGAGGAAGTTAGTAGGTCGCATACTCATATATCTCAACCTCTCTAACTAAAAATTATTTTTCATCTCCTTTGACACAGTATTCGATTCAATCTCTTCAAAACTTGATGCACTGATGGAGGAAGGATGGAATCATCTTATTCTAGTGTATCCAAGGCTTACCGAGAAAAGCATTGAATGATGTATTTGAATCAATTACATAGAACTTGGCTTTAGTATTCTAGTGGCCTATTTCCAAATGTAACACTATGGAACCTAAAGTCCTCTCGCCCTGTTCGTTGAATCCTTTCAACATCATCTGATCTCCTCGGACCTTATAGATATCAATCCTCAAATAGATAAGAGTTTCTAGGCTCATAATGTTCACTGATGCACTTGGATCAACTAAAACACTAGAAAGTTTGAATCTGGCCATATCCACTATAACATAGAGGGGACGGTTGTGCTCCATGTCCCTAGAAGAAGGTCTTCATTGGTGAATGTGACTCCCTGGACTTCTCTTGAATAATGTGTCATCTCCAACATTGATCAGCTGAGCTAAGCATATCTCTGGATCAAGAAGAGCCTTGATTAATGATTCCATCATTTCTTTGGATAAGACAAAGGCATCATATATGCTTAGTTTAGGAAACTTTCTTAGGTGAGCAAGGACATTTTAGTCAACTTTGGGCTAATCCTCCATGAGCATATCCATAGTTGGAGCATCTGGAGTTTTTGCTCGTGGTACCAATGACTTATTTCTTATCTTGAGGTGTGCCCTAGAGGTAGAACCTTACCACTTGGAGGTTAACTTTGGTGATCTCTGGGTTAGTGGAAGATTCTACTCATCAAGCATACCTATAGCTTCTCCTATAGGACCCTAAATCGATGAGTCCAACTCTCTCAAAAGGTGAACCTAGTATTTAGAAAAGGAAAGTACATCTGAATAAAAAAAGAGGATGATCGAGTTGTTATAATTATTAAGACTTGAAGAGTTTTCTAAAATAGTAGAATCAGATAACCCTTAAGAAGTGGCATAGATGTAATTTAAACTAACTTTATTCCTCGATTTCTTAGATTTAGAAGGAGGTACATAGTAAAAATCTATTAAAATAAGTGGGGTGAGGGATTTGATGCCCTCATCCGCTGATACAAGTTGACTACTAGAAGAAGAGCTAGCTGAAGTAGAAGTAACAAGTGGTGGAATGGAGGTGGAATGGTTGCCATTTGGCTCTCTTGGGTTAGTATGGGTTGCTACTGTTGAGCTCCCACTTTCCCTAAGTTGACTTTGGCAACTTACAAAACTTCCTTGATGTTGGAGGTTTGAGCTACCTCAGGCACTTCCAAGAAAAGTTTCTTGATTTTTGAAACAATCTTTTTAGAGGTTCGGGATAAAGAGATATCCCAACCTTCTTTTATTTTAAAAGGACACATGTATCCCCAAAGATTACCCTAGTTTAACTGGATGGTTATTGCACTAGATATTCCTTAGGGATAACTATGGTGCTTGACTTGTAGCTATGGTCAAGCTAGTCCTTAAATGTAAAGTAATCCTCCAAAACATGGCCTAGCATGTGGCGGTAGGGGCAAAAGTTAGGATCATTGCTCTTACCCACTTCCTCTGGCTTCCTAGGCTCATGTAGCTAAAAATCAAGTTTCTTTAAGAGGTTCTTAAAGATTTTCCTAACTACCTCCCTCTTAAATAAGTAAGGTTTTTTTAGTTTATCCAAAAGAGTAGGTGGATGATAGCTACCTAGGGCAGGTATGTGTACCATTGTTGTGAATATGGCTGAGGAGGAGGTGGCAAAGGCCATGGAGGCTAATGCGATGGCCGATATGATGGCCTAAGCAATGATAAAGGAGGTGGAAGTGATGGTGAGAGGCTGATCTCTGGGATCCTGCTGTTTCCCTCCCCAATGCCACTGGCTTCTTTTCATAGACCTTCTGGCTTTGGCTTTGATGACTGATCTTGAAAAGGCAACTTTGGCCTCAGGGTTGCCTTGTTAATTAGCTTCTCAAATGCCTTTATGGTAAACCTTTAAGCATGAAGGAGACCGGGCCATGAAAATTCTTTAGTAGAATTTCAATAATGTGTTGTTCAGACAGTTGTGATTTGCATTTTATGCTTAAATTGTGTCATCTGAGAATATAGTCAATGAGAGACTCACTGCGATGTCATGTGCTACAATGAGATCACTCATAATTGCCCATTGTTGTGCTCCAGCAAACCTCTTAACAAAGAGTTGCTCCAACTTAGCAAAATTCTTCACTGAATCATTAGGGAGTTCAGTGTACTAATCAAAAGCTATACCCGCTAGGCTGGAATGGAATAATAGTGCATTGCTGCCTCCAACATTGCAACAGCTGGCCCTGAAATGCATCATATGCAGGCGTGGGTTCCCACTGCCAGCAAAACTTATGAAAGAAGGAGGAATAAAACCCTTAGGATATTGGATAACATCGAATTCCTCTAGGTAGGGTCTACCCTTTGGAATTGATGAACCACCTCGAGCTTACTCCAACACTTATCTCACTTGTTGTTCAACCATGAGCTTGATATCTTTTTCTTGTATGGAGGTATTGTCCACTACTTTCCTATACAAGCTAGTGTTGCCCTACTCTACTGGAGGTGAACTCTTGGGTTGATCAAAGACATGTAGTAACTCAGGCTGGCCGGTCTCCACAATGGTAGGATGTGCTACTAGGGCTCGATTCTGAAGTGCTAGAACTATCTCTAGCAAATCTTCAAGCCTCTTTCCCATCTTATCAATTTGCTCATCCTTCTATTTGAGTTATTGAAGGAGGTGTTGGGTCAAATAGGTTGTGTCATCCTGTTCGACCGTAACACCTTCCAAACCATGCTGATCCCGAAGGAGGGAATCTCTGGTATCAACCATATGCAACTCTACTGAGTCTTCCAACAAATCATCTTCATTGGGATCAAAGCTAACCTTCTCTGCCTCTATGTTAGACCAGTCATACCCTAGGATTTCCTTCTTCTCAATGAGATACTATGCTATGATATCATTTAAGGAGCAGTCAAACTATGTAGGCACAAATGCTCATGGCAGATCGGTGGTGGTATCATGCTAATGAACATAGATACATCTGACCTCCCCAGCTACTAGAGAGCTAACCCTATGAGGTCTACGCTCACTAGAAGAAATGTGGATTAATTGCTCTAGGTGGAGTACTTCGGTGAGATCTATCGCATAAAGACAATAACTATTTCCTTCTCCCTCTCCTCTTACAACCATGATCTGAGGTGGTGGTGGTGATGGAATGACTACGATGCTATGAAATTGCCACTCCCTCTTCACCCCAATTGAAGTAGGAGGTCAAGCAAGAGAGCTCATCCTCTCAGATGGTGTAGATGAAATGGGATCTCTTGGCCATAGTCGGATCACTAGTGGGGCTTTCTTTTCCCCCTGATGCTGCCTTCATAGATTTAGATGGAACTGTGGAAGATGGGGCCTGTACTGGCGATGGAAGACATGGAGTGGAGTGGTGTGATGGAGACAACATGAACTCCCTCTATGCAGGGGCTCTCCTCCCATGGTGGGTAGTACCAATCAATAGAATGCTATCAGTGCAGGTAGCATGTCGATCATGGAAATCTTTGAGGGGAGGTTGTTAACTACCTAGTGGACCTTTTCTACTAGTAACCGATATATGGGCCTCATGGGGCCTTCTCACGATGGATATGCTCACCACATTGAGGAATAACCGATCACAAATTAAATTGGGTACCAGACTCTGATCGTCCGTAAGCCCTACTAACCTGGCACATAATGGTCATGAGGCTGGCATAAGACCTCCTCTTATCTCTGCTAGGTGGCTCATACAACTAGGTGGAGGTGACACGTAATCTTCCTAATATCTTCCTCTCCATCGATGGAAAAAGGATGGAACTTATTCTATGTGATCGAGAAAACTATCGGGTGACTCCTACAAATATGAGAGACCGCCTCCATCTCCTTGGCTATGCACACATGATATCGCTTGATCTTTGGTTCTTATTATGAAACTGAGTTCTACTGGGTGGAGTAGTGCGGGAACTAGACCCTATCTTAAAGGTAGGAGAGACTATCCCTGAAGCCAGAGTAGCCTTGCCCTTAGAGGAAGCAAATGAGTGGGTACTAGCATGTACTAATGAAGTAATGAGAACAATTGAACGTACTAGCACAAGAGCTGTGGTTGTTGTGGGAACCTCCACCGTCTTCCTCTTCAGTGAGGGAAATTTAGAAGGCATCTCAACATGGATAACAAGCTTCTACCTAGTCACCACATTCCTAGTGACGGTGAGGGTTTCCCCTCACAAGTGATCTTGGCCCCTCGAATCCTTGGCCAATGTGTATCAGATGAGAGAAATCGGGAGGTTGGCCCAATCCAAGGCCAAATCCATCCCAAAGGGGAAAGTGAACACATACTTCTAGCATCCATTTACTGTATTGAACTTAAGAAAAGAATAAGACTGAATTTAGAACTCGGCAATTGGAAACAAACTCAAATCTGATTTTCAATTTTTGATATTTTGTTGATTGATTTTTGAATTTGATTTTTAATTTGAACCCACACTTAACAATTTGAATATGCTAAGTGGGGCTCTTTGAATTTAGGAGAGCAATTTTGAATGAATTGGAGAAGAGATTTTAAGTTTTAGAATCCTCTTTCAATAAATTTATCTATGTTGAAAATGGGTTTAAATATCTTGATGAGATTCTTGATGCTTCCATTAGTTCATATTTGAATTTTATTTTTATATTTGGGGAATTGATTTAGTTTAATTTTAGAACCATTAAGTTGATTTATGTTTTGTTTAGGTTAAGATGTATGTTAAGTCCATTAATTACCCATTACCTACATTTAACATAATTAACCTAACAATTATGAGCCAACATATGATATGCAATCACATGAAATTTAAATCAATAATGCACCTAGGAAAGAAAAGGGCCTAATGCAATTGTCTCACCATTATTGATTAATTAAGCTAAAGGGTTTAATTAAGTACTTTCATAGCCTTCCCACACATATGAGTTGGAAATGGTTTCCTTAAGTAAGGATCTACCCAAAAAAAGATCGATTAAGTTGATTGAAAAATTTGATTAATTAAGTAGATTATTAGTGGATTAATCCTTAATTAGTTTTAGATTAAGGGGGTTTAGGAATAACTTAGAAAAATACCCCAAACCCATTCCATTAACCTCATCTTCACTTAAACAATGCTTAATTATCTTAATTATCTCATTTAACCACTATTCACATGCTCTTAATTACACATTAAGAGCATGATTATTAAACTGATTTCCCTAATTAACACATTAATAAATTCCTATAAAATTAGGGGAGGCAGAAGTCATCCCACTAAACATACCTAAGAAGTTTAGAATTAATTAATGAAATGATTAGGGAGTAATTAGGGTTATTAAGTTTTCAATTAAACTCTAATTAATGAAAATTCACTGTTCAAAATCAATTAAAAATAATTTTATTTTATTTCTCACTAAATTATCTTTAAAATGAGCCATCATTTATATTTTTTTGATTTTTCTACATTTAATTTTGAATTTAGGAAGTTTTAGTGATTAAGGGATAATTAAATAGCCCTAATTAATTAACTAATCTCATCGGTGCCACATGGACCGCTGACGTGGTGCGCACTCTACATGTGGCATGACGGGATTCATTATTTAAGTTATCAAATCATATGCTGCATCAATCAGCAGTGCTACGTGCTTTTTCCTTGGCCGTCCGATCAAGGATCAGACGGTCAGGATAAAAGCCATGGATCTAAAGGAAATAATCAATGGATCTAGTACATTTAATCAGGATCGTCCATCCAAAACATATAGGATGGATGGTCCATGATTTATCCCTGCATTTTCCTGCGAGAAATGAAGACTGTCCGTCATCCATGGCTTAATCTGAGCTCACTTGAGCTCAGATAAGGATAAGATTCAACCTACACATTCTAGGAGCATAGAGAAGAAGATCTAACGATGGAAATTCAATGGGATTAAAAATCCCTTCACAAAGGACCAAAGAATTTTCAACCTAAGCTCGATTTTCATACCTCATGAGGCTATCACCGCCAAACCATTGTGGTAGCTTCTTCTAGTGGAGACAAAGCCACATTAAAGGTTTGAAGGTTCAATTTATAATGGATCTTCCAATTTACCAAAGCTTGCTTCAATGGCTTGCGGCTTTGGTCTAGGTGAGGCTTACCATGGCTTAGAGACTTAGGAGAAGCTTTGGATGAGCTCGACTTGCCTCCCTGATGGTGCTTGCAAGAGTAATTAGATTTTGGTGGAGTGATGACTGAGTTGGAAATTTCTCCTACCTCCCCTATTTTCAGCTTAAGCAAAACCAACAAGAGAGAAATGGAATGAGCTCTAGAATTCTTAGAGAAGCTTATAGATGCTTGCCTTTGATCCTCTGAGCTCAATCGAATGCAAGAGTCATCAATTGAATTGGAATAAGGGGGAGTATATCTCCCTACTTGAATTGGATGGTTGATAGCATTCTTGCCATTTTGATCAAATTGATCAGACTGAATTGGTTGTTTAGGTTGTTAAGGATCCCATATGGTTCAATTTTGGCATAAGGGTGGAAGTGTGGAGGTGCACATGGGTTAAAATGAAAGTGGGAGGTGATCCATGTGGAGAAATTTGTGGGATGTGTTTGGCGCCTTGGGTTGGGTTTGGTGACCCAAACCCATTGGGTCATGTGCACCACCTCCCTTGGTGTCCAAATGGTCCACTAGGAGGATGCCAAGTGGCCATGAAAAAGGAATTGATAAAATTCCAAGTGGATTTGGTCAAAGGGGTAAAATGGTCATTTGGCTTTGATTTTGATTTGGGAAAATTTGGTATGATTGAAAGATGGTTTGTGCCAATTTTCAAGGAATTTAGAGTTTATTTGATATGATTTGGCTCAAGTTGACCCATTTAGGTCAAAATGGGTCAACTTGGGTCAAGTTGACCAATTGGTCAAATTGGGTCAAGTTGACCAATTGGTCAAATTAAGTCGAACCATGGGTTAGGTCAAGTTCATATGAACATTTGAAGTGTTTTGGTATCTTTGATTTGGTTCAATTTGGTTTAAATTTTGTTTTGGTTCATTTGAATTTATTTAGGTCAAATAAGTCAAGTTGACCAATTTGACCCATTTGATCGTGGGTTGGTTTAGGCTTGGTTAATCATTTGAAATGATTTGCAAGCTTTGGTTTCAACCAAGTTTGGTTTGGTTTGATTTCAAGTTGATTTGACCATTTAGGTCAAGTTGGGTTCATGGTCAATTGGGCTAGGTTTGGTCTTGTTAGCTAATTAGGGCTTTGGTCAAGTTCACCAAGTAATTAGGAATGAATTTGACCCATTGATTGCAATCAATTTGGCATAGATAAGTTTTAACACATTTTGACTTTTTAGGTCAACTTGGTCAACTTAGGTCAAGTGGCCAATTGGGCTAGTAGGTTTGGCTCAAATGATGACTTGGTCAAGTCCAATCATTGATCATGAATTGGTTTAGATTAATGGTTTCACTTAAATTGGCCTGTGGTGGATGTTGGCTAGTTTAAGTTTCCTTTGGACTAAGTGTTGACTTGGTCAAAGGTTAGGTTTGACTTGGCTTGACCTAATTTGAGTGGTTGATCATCCTACGATGATTGTTGCTCACAATGTGAGCTTAGTTGAGCTTAGTTCAATCTAATATGGGTAGGATTAGAATTTTGCTCAAGAAGGTACTTTAGGTCACTTTAGGTCAAGTGAGCCTAAATGGGTCAATTTACTTGATCAAGGGTTGATTTAAGTTTGGTTGAACTCACATATGGACTTATGATTGAAATATAAACCTGATTCCAAGTGATTTAGAGTCAAATGGATTTTGATCTATTTGACAATTTCAAGTTCAAAGGATGAACATGGGTTTGATTTGGGTTTGAGTTTTGAATTTTTTTTTTGATGATTTAAGTTTATGATTGAATTTGGTTTGTGATTGAAGTATTGATTGTTTGAAGAGAAAATCCAAAGGTTTGGATTCATTTGAGTTGGATTTGGCTAAGTTCAAGTATTTGACTTGAAAGAGTTTAGGTTGAACTTTGGTTAGATTTGGGCTTGAGTTTTTAATTTGGTTTTGATCATTTAAATTTATATTTCATTTATATTTGTGAATATAAATGAGAATATAAATTGTTTATGAGAAAATCATTTGAATTTGAAGTGATTTGGATTTGATTTAGGCTAAGTCCATAAGATGAAATCAAAATGGCTTAGGAAAGATTTTGGATTTAGAATTGATTATGGATTTCAATCATTTGGAATTGATTCATGATTTGAGTTTTGGAATTGATTTGGATTTGAGAAAATAAATTAGGTTGGAATTGATTTCGAATTGATTTGAATTTGAAGTTGATTTGAATTTGAAATTGATTTGAATTTGAAGTTGGTTTGGATTTGAAGTTGATTTGAATTTGAAGTTGGTTTGAATTTGATGTTGGTTTGAATTTGAAGTTGATTTGAATTTGAAGTTGGTTTGAATTTGATGCTTGACTTGAAAGAAGGAAGTAAGGATTTGGTTCAAGCTATAAGGTATGAAAATTTTCTTAATACCCCTAAGGCATAACCTATTCCTATGGCTAACTCTTCTAAGTCTCTAGGGTTAGGTTAAGTATTCACCTAATCACTAAAAGTTCCTTAAAACTAAGGAACTCCTAATGTCTAAGAGGAGTCCTATGTCTAAGATGATGAAGTTGAGAGCTCACTCCAAAAATGAGGTCAACAAAGGGCGCCCAATAGGTGTAGTGTGACTGACAAGGTACACCACATGTATTGGTGTTGACCGAGACAATCAACAACAGCAAACTATCACAATCACTAATAGAAATGATCTACTCCCAACCCAAAGTGTAAAAGGAATCAAAAGCTTAGTGCAATGTGACTCTACTTATGCCAACAACATAAGAGAGTGAAGGAGGAATCCACTAAGGACTGAGTATGTGAACCTTCCACTAGGGAAAAGGTTCAAGTCATCCACTAGGGAATGAAAGGTTTGATTTGATTTGTGCCTCGTTGGGGAGAAATTTGATTTGATTTGTTGATTTGTGATTTGGTTTTCCACTGGGGATCAAAATGTGTTGTCTCCACTAGGGGAGCAAGTTCAAGTCATCCACTATGGAGAAGAGGTTATGAAATCCGCTGAGGGATTATAATTCGGGATCCATTGGGGATGAAAATATGAACTCTCCACTTAGGGAGAAAGTTCAAATTAGATTGAATTGGTTCCACTAGGGGAACTTGAAGGATTTGCATCTCCGTGAGGGGAAGCAAATTGATTTGATTGATTTGATTATTTTGATTGGACTCCACTAGGAAGGTTGATTGGATTTTCTTTGTTTGTTTAGTTTGACTACACCGAGGGAGGAGGGTTGAATTTATTTCAAATTTTAAATTTTTTTATTTTGAGATGGGACCTATTGGTTTGTGATGGATGCAGTGAGTATGAGTCATGTTGTCCTTGTTTTAGCTCATATTTAGCAATCCAAAGGGGTAGTCTACCAACTACATGGTACCAACCAAGGGTTTGCCTTTTGGTGTGTAGAAGCTGCTCTTGGAAGAAAGCATAGTAGACTTACATCCTCCAAATTAGAGATCAGTTGCTTGGTTGATCCATTGGTGAGGAAATAGATTGAAGCCAACCTTAGGCTGACAATTGAGTGAATGTCATTGGGGGACTTAAACCAGCTCAAAGATAATCAATTTTAATTTCATTTTTAGTTATTTTTGATGGATCCCATCAATATGTGCTGAGGTAGGGGTCATGTTGGCCTTAGTCTACTTTAGATTTACCAATCCAAAGGGGTAGTCTACCAACCACATAGTAAGACTATCCAACCAAAGGGGTTTCCTTTCGGCGTGTAGTAGCTATCTAGGAAGAAAGTGTAGTAGGATTACATCCTCCAAAGTAGAGATCAATTGATGGGGTGATCCATTGGCGAGGCAAGGGATTGAACCCAACCTAAGCTAACTATTGAGTGAATGCCACTGGGAGACTTAAATTAGCTAAAAGATAGTCAAGATTAATTTCATTTTTAGTTTTTTTTTTGATGGATCCCATTAGTTTGCGATGGACTGCACTAAGTAGGGGCCATGTTGGCCTTGGTCTACTTCATATTTACCAATCCAAAGGGAGTAGCTTCTCGACGAGGGGAGAACTATCCAACCAAAGGGGTGCCTTTCATTTTGTAGTGTCTAATTATGGGAAGAAAGCACAGGGACTCACATCTTTCCTGAATAAAAGACCACAGGGGAGACATATTAGCGAGGTAACATGTCAATCTGGCCTAGGGCTGCCAGGTAGTTTGCGACAGTCATGCTAAAAAGAACCCATAGTAGACTTACATCTACCAAAGAGAAATGATCGTCGGGATAACCTATTTGTGGTAACTCAGATTGAACCCGACCTAATGGTCAATATGAAGAGAGTGCTGACCTAGAGACTTATCTCAACTCAAGCGTAGTGAGATAATTCCTATAGGTAGTTCTACTGACGCTGCCCTAAAGATAGGATTCCTACTTGGGAAAGGGGCAACCACAGGCTTAAATTCCTAATCTATAAGTGAATAAATTTGTTTTTTTTATTATTTTATTTGTTTATCGTGGACCTTGTTGGTTTGCAAGGGATATTACTAAAAAGAGCTTGTGTTAACATAAACCTATCTCAGATTTACTGAACTAAGGGAGAATATGTGCATCCGCTGAACAAATTCCCCAACCACAGGGGTGGCTAACAGAAAGGGGATTGTCCAATCCAAGAGTAACTTGGGTAGTGTCTAAATGGGGCCACAAAGGATGAGATCCAAGTAGAGTTCCCGCAGGAATGCTAAGGGCTTTATCCAAAACCCTGGAGAAGAAAAATTGCATATGTATTTGGTGGCCAACTCAAGCAGAAAGCACTGGGACTCACATCTACCAAGAGTGGTGTATCCATCGGGTGAGTTACTGTCAGCATAGCGAACATCAACCAACCTAAGTTGCCTGTTGATTTGCAACAATCAGCCTAGGAAGAAAGCATTGGGGACTCACATCCTCCTATAACAGAACTAATTGTCGGGATAGTCTGTCTTTGGATCGACTGGTGCTATCCAACCTAGGGTGACTACTGAGTGAATGCCACTAGGGGACTTAAATCAACTCAAGAGTAGTCAAGAGGAAAGGAGCCTCTGGGGGGCTTATTTTAAACCTTAAATAGACTCAACCTAGTTAGTGCATGATGGTTAGCTCAAGAAGAAAGCATTGGGACTCACATCTTTTTAAACAAAATCAACATGAGGTAGCTTACTGGCTTGGTAGTGAAGCTTACCAAACTAACAAGGTGCTCATTGGTTTGCAATGGTTAAGTTAAGAAGAAAGCACAGGGACTCACATCTATCACACAAGTGTCACTGGGGTGACATACTAGTAAGGTAGCATATCAACCCGACCTATAATAGCTAATGAGTGAGTGCCACAGGGGGCTTGCTCCCATATCAAAATAGCTCGAGATAAAAGATTTGTATTTTTTTTTGTGTGTTTGTGTTAGAAGGAAAAGGTTGCCTCTCAAGTTCTCTTATACATATCCTAAAAACATGCTAGGGAACTGATGAAATGGTGCCATGAATGGCAGTTGTGATCCCACAAAGAAAGGATGTCGCTTGGGTTCTCTTACACCTAACTTAGTTGTGTTAGTCAAAATATGATGCCTCTTGGGTTCTCTCACACCTATTCTAGTAACACTAGGGAATTGTATTTGATTTTGTTTGTGCTATGAAAGGGAGATAGGATGCCTCTTAGGTTCTCTTACACCTATCCTAAACACTGGTGATTTTCAAGACAAACAAACAATGCTTCAAATGAAGAGAAGATTTTGATGAACTAGAATAATTTTTTTTATTCTTTTGATGACAATTATTTTCAAACATCATTATATGAGTAATATTTCTTCAAATATTGCCCATTAATTAGAAGAATCAAGTGTTCCCCTTTACAATCATTAAGCTGATAAGATCTTCCATGTTAGGCCTTCTGTATGACAAAAGGGCCTTCCCAAGTAGATTCAAACTTGCCTCCCATCTTTTGACAGGAATCAATTGGTCTCCTTAGAACCAGAACAAGCTCTCTTGCTTGAAAATTTTTAGCATGGACTAGCTTATTGTGTGCTTGAATCATTTTGACTTTGTATAACTCGAGGTTCTGGCATGCCTATAGGCATCTCCCCTCCAATCCTTCGAGCTCTTCTAACCACAACTTTGCATTCTGCTCTATAGTGAACTTTCTACTCATTGCTATTCTTAGTGATGAGAGTTGAACTTCTTAGGGTAGAACGGCAACAGACCCATACACTAAGGAGAATGGGCTAGATTAAGTTGGTGTTCTATAAGTTGTTCAGTAGGCCCACAAGGCTTCAACCAACTGCTCATGCCACTATCACTAGTTGTCATCAAGTGTCTTCTTTAGTATCTTGATGAGAGTTTTATTGAATGCTTCTGCTAGGCCATTTACCCTGGGATACTAGATGGTGGAATATCTCCAATATATACCATGTCTTTTGGAAAAGCTATTGATCTTGTACTCTTGAATGCGCATATTATCGATATAATTTATCGAGGCACCCCTGAACCTATATGCGATATGGTTCCTGAAAAATTGAAGCACATGCTAAGTTGTGACCTCTCTAAGTGGGATTGTCTTTGCCCTCTTAGAAAAGTAGTCGGCAACTAGGATGAATCGATGACCCTTGGAAGAAGAAGGATTGATCAAATCCACTATGTCTGTACCCTAACACTCAAATAGCCATGAGGCCAATGTAGGATGTAGAATGTTGGGTGGTTGATGTAGGAGCACACTGTGTGCCTGACATTGATGGCATCTCCTAGCTACATCTATGTAGTCTATAATCATCGAAGGAAAGTAGTATCCTAATCTCTTGATCTTTGCTTTCATCTTTAGACTGAATTGATGCACTCTATATAGACTTGAATGTACCTCAGTCACAATCCTAAGAGCTTCGTGTTTGTCCAAACAGCGTAACCACATTTGATCAAAGATCGTCAGTACAAGGTGCCATCCAAGAGAGCATAGGAGAGAGCTCTCTACATTATCTGATGGGCTTGTGATTTCTCTTGTGGTAGTTTTCTAGTGTTCAAGTAATCTATGAATGGTTTCCTCCAATCCAAAGTAACACATCTGGAGATGGTTCCTCTCTCCATCTTTGGTAAATGATTATTTTCTTCATGTATCGATAGTGGATTTGTACTTTGTATGAGTCCGAGACTATCCTTCTTTTATGTTGGCACTTAGTTTATTTCATTCTTAAGCTAAACTAGCCAACATCCTTTAGATTTTAGGAGCTCACTCCATGTAGGTCTTAAAATCCCAATTGGGTTTCCTAATAGGTGAAAATAAAAATTTAATAAAAAGAAATAACTAAAGACTTCCTCTTAACCATTTCTATGGTAAGGAAAGGTTCATTCCGAAAATAAAGAAAAGTAAATCCTTTATAAAAATAACAATATCCAAAAATGACTTTTCCAAAATGCAGATAATAAAATATTCCAACCTCATCTAACAATCTTCAAGATTGCTACATGTAGGATCATTTTCAAAATAAAATCCAAAAATCATATTTTCCAAAAAAAGCAAAAAAGAACATCCTCAATTTATTGAATGAAGATTTCATTTTCAAATAAAATCATCAATCATATTTTCAAAATCTCAAATGAACATCCTCATTCAATTTATTGAATGAAGATTTCATTTTCAAATAAAAAATCAAGCAATCATCTTTTCAAAAATAAAATCAATAATCACCTTTTCAAAAGCATAAATGAACATCCTCATTCAATTTATTGAATGAAGATTTAATTTCTAAAGAAAATAAAAAAAACATCTTTTCAAAAGTCACAAATGAACATCTTCATTCAATATACCCAAATTTATTGAATGATGATTTCATTTCTAAATAAAAATCCAAAATCATCTTTTCAAAAAAAGCACAAATGAACATCCTCTTTCAATATACCCAAATTTATTGAAAGAAAATTTCATTTCCAAATAAAATCATATCATAACATTGAAATTCCATTTCAACATATCTCATATATGTTGAAGTTATATCTTTTCTATATATATATATATATATATATATATATATATATATATAAATTTGAAAAGAAACCTCTCCACTTAATACATACAAATGTGTTGAATGGAGGTTTCATTTCCAAAACAAAATCACACAATTAGAAATTCCACTCAATACATTCCACATGTGTTAAGTTGGAATTTCCATCTTTTCGAAAAGAAATAAATCACAAACAGTGGATACACCACTCTGCTTGGATGTGAGTCCTTGATACTTTCTTGCTAGGCTGATTGTTGCAAACTGAGGAGCACCTAAGGCTGGTTGATGTTCGCTATGCTGACAACGACTCACCCAGTGGATACACCACTCTTGGCATATGTGAGTCCCTACACTTTCTCCTTGAGTTGGCCACTGAATACCTATGCAAAATTTCTTCTCGAGGGCTTTGTATAAACCCTTAGCGACCCCTCTCCCTGTGGGCACTCTACCTGGATCACATCCTTTGCAACACCATTTAAACACTACCTAGGTTACTCTTGGATTGGACAGTCCCCCTTTCTTAGTAGCCACCCCTGTGGTTGGCAAATTTGTTCAGCGGATGCACAGATTCTCCCTTGGTTCAATAAATCTGAGATAGGTCTAGGCTAATATAAGCTCCTTCTTAGTATGATCCCTAGTAAACTAACATGGTCCACGATAATGCTTGAGTTGAGATAAGTCCCCAGGTCAGCACTATCTCTATAGTCACCCTTAGGTCAGGTTTAATCCAAGAGTAACCCAAGTAGTGTCTAATTGGGGTCGCAAAGGATGAGATCCAAGTAGAGTGCCCACAGGGAGAGGGGCCGCTAAGGGCTTTATCCAAAATTGTGGAGAAGAAAGTTTGCATAGGTATTCGGTGGCCAACTCAAGGAGAAAGTGCAGGGACTCACATCTGCCAAGAGTGGTGTATCCACTGGGTGAGTCACTGTCAGCATAGTGAACATCAACCAACCTAAGGTGCATGTTCGTTTGCAACAATCAACCTAGGAAGAAAGCCTGGGGGACTTACATCCTCCTATAGCTGAACTAATTATCGGGATAGTCTGTCTTTGGACAAGTGCTATCCGACCTAGAATGACTACTAAGTGAATGCCATTGGGGGACAAGTGTAGTCAAGAGGAAATAAGCCTCTAGGAACTTATCATAAATCTCAAATATACTTGACCTAGTCAGTGCTTGATGGTTAGTTCAAGAAGAAAGCACAGGGACTCACATCTTCTTAAACAAAATCAATAAGATGTAGCTTACTAGCTGGGCAGTGAAGCTTACCAAACAAACAAGGAACTCATTAGTTTGCAATGATCAAGTCAGGAAGAAAGCACGAGGACTCACATCTGCTAGATAAGTAATCCCAAGGGTGACATACTAGCAAGGTAGCATTTTAGCTCGACCTAGAGTAGCTAATGAGTGAGTACCACAGTGGGCTTGCTCCCACATCAAAATAGTTTGAGATAAAAGATTTGTATTTGTTTTATTTGTGTTTACGTTAGAAGGAAAAGGATACCTATCTATTGTTTTCATCAATTTCTTTGGCAAAGCCCATAAAATGTGGTAAATTTTTATCTTCATCTAAATGAATTAGAATAAAATAAAAATTAACTCTTTGTTGGACACCATGCAAATACGTAGATGTTCTTATTAGAGTGATCGGGTACGATATTGAGGAATGATGTACTATCTTAAGAGATAGAAGTCGCCATTCTATAATGGACCTAATCACCTAATAAGGACTCCTAAGGATGATGGGTCTTCAGATGTACCAGAGATTCTTCCCCTGCTTTACATAGAAAAGTAAAGTAGGATTTATTTTAAACTTAGTTATTAAGTTCCCTATGGAGGCAAGCCCTCATAGTTAATTACATATAAAGGAATGAGATTCTTTAAGAATACTCTCGATTAAGGTAAATGATCATTGTCTCCAAAGATTTCAAAGACGACTATCAATCAATTGGTTATTTTGGAAGATCAAATGAGATTTATCAAAAGGAGGGAGTTATTATCGAATCCAGAAGAAGATAAGTAGGGGATGCTTATGATAGTGAAGCCTAGTAAGCATCCCAAACTGTCCTATCATTGGGCTTTATATTTTTGAAATTTGAAGAGAGTTAATTATTTGAGTTGAATTTTTATTAGAAATCTAGGGCTTACATTTCCACTACACAAGATCCTGAAAAATGCCTAAGAGGAGAGGATTTATGATTGTATCCCGCAAAGGGAAGTAGCAACCTCTGAACCTAAATCTAGGGAGCTTTGGCGAGTGCCAAGGCATGACCTAAATCTAAGGAGAAAATTGGTATATGGTTTACCTCTATAAGAGAAGATAAACTACCCGACTATTGGACTTACAACCGCTTGGGGTTGGCCGCCAACTAACTCCATCTACAATTCTAAATACATGTAGGCAAGTCATATGCTTTTGGAAGATAGCTAGGCTGTTGTTTTTTTAGAAAGTGACTTAAGTCCTTAAACACACTCCCTAATATACTAGATCATGTAGGGCATGATTAATGAAAACCAAAACCCTAAACTAAAAAAAAACCTAAACATAAAATAAAAATAAAATAAAAAATTAAATAAACCTAAACCTAAACTAAAATAAATAAAACCTAAACCCTAAATTAATAAAATAAAATAAACTAAAAATTATCCTAAACCTAAACTAAAAAATAAAACCTAAAAATAAACCTAAAATAAAAACTTAAAACCTAAACCTAAACTAAAAAAACATAAAATAAATAAATAAACTAAATAAAAATAAACCTAAATAAAAATATAAAATAAACTAAATAAGCCTATATATACTAGTTTACATAATTTTTTTAAAACCATAAACCCTAAACCTTTAACCCTAAATGCTAAATCCTAAACCCTAAAGCCTAAACCCTAAAGCTACAACCCTAAACCCTAAACACTTAACCCTAAACAGACCTTAAATCCTTAACCCAAAACCCTAAACCCTAAACCCTAACCCTAACCCTAAACCTTAAACCCTAACACTAAAACCCAAAATTAACCCTAAACCCTAAATCATCAAAAGCATAAACCCTAAACCCTAAAAATCCTAAACTATAAAGCCATACACTAAACCCTAAACCCTAGCCCTAAACCCTAAACCATAAAACCCTAAACACTAAACCCTAAACCCTAAACCATAACCCTAAACCTTAACAACCTAAAAACCTAAACCTTAACTAAATAAAATCTAAAAATAAAATACTTTAAAAAACATAAACCTAAATAAAAAAAAAACCTAAACTAAAGCCAAAACTTAAAGATTAACAAAAATTAAACTAAAATAAAATAAATAAAAACCTAAACTAAACTAAAAAATAAAATAAACCTAAGATTAAAAAACATAAATAAAATAAATTAAACTAAAAACAAACCTAATCTTAAACTAAAAAATTTAACCTAAAAATAAACCAAAAATAAAAACCTAAAACCTAAACCTAAAAAATAAAATAAAAATGTAAACCTAAACATTGAAAATAAATAAAAATAAAACTCAACTAAAAAAACCCAAACTTAAACCTAAACCTAAAAAATAAATTAAAATAAATAAAGTAAGCTAAATAAAAAATAAACCTAAATAAAAGAACTAAAACAAATAAAAAATAAACTAAAAAACCTAATCATACCGGTTTACTCAATTTTAAAAAAAACCAAAACCCTAAATCTTAAACATTAAACCCTAAACCTTACACCTACAACCCTAAACCCTAAACCTTAAACCATAAGCCCTATAAAACCCAAAACCCCAAACCCCAAATCCTAAACCCTAAAACCCTAAACCTTAAGTCGAAATACTAAACCTTAAACCCTAAACCCTAAACCCTAACCCAAAACCTTAAATTAAAACCCTAAACCCTAAAAACCTAAACCTTAAACCCTAAACCTAAAACCCCAAAACCTACAACCCTAAACCCTAAACCCTAAACCCCAAACCCTAAACCCTAAACCCTAAACCTAAAACCTTAAACCCTAAACCCTAAACCCTTAACACTAAACCCTAAAACCCTAAACCCTAAACCCTAAACTTTAAACCCTAAACTCTAAAGCCTACAACATAAACCCTAAACCCTAAAAAACCCTAAAACCTAAACTAAATTAAACTTAAAATAAAATAAATCAAAACCTAAACCTAAAGAAAATATAAAATAAAATAAAATAAAACCTAAACCTAAACCTAAAATAAAATAAAATAAGAAAATTAAAATAAACTAAAATAAAAAAAATAAAACCTTACTTAAATTAAAAACTTAAATAAGCCTAAAATAAAAAACATAAATAAAATAAAATAAATAAAAATAAAAAACTAAAATAAACTAAAATAAATAAAATATGAAGTAAGTAAACTAAATAAACCTAAACCTACCAATTTACATAATTTAAAAAAGTAAACCCTAAACCTAAACCCAAACCCTAAACCATAAACCCTAAACCCTAAAAACCCTAATCCCTAAAGCCTAAGCACTAAACCCTAAACCCTTGCCTTAAACCCTTAACCCTAAAATCCTAAAAATAAAAAACACTAAAATATAAAATAAACATAAAACTAAACTTAAGAATAAAAAACCTAAATAAATAACCCTAAACCCTGAAAAAATAAAATAAAGCTAAGAATAAAAAACCTAAATAAAATAAAATAAAAATAAACCTAAACCTAAACCTAAACTATAAAATAAAACCTAAAAATAAACCTAAAATAAAAAAACTAATACCTAAACCTAGAAATAAAAAATAAAACCTAAACCTTAAAAATAAAATAAAAAATAAAACTCAACCAAAAAATAAACTTAAACTTAAACCTAAACCTAAAAAATAAACTAAAATAAATAAACCTAAAATAAATAAACTAAACTAAATTAAAAATAAACCAAAATAAAAAAGTAAAACAAAAATAAATAAAAATAAACTAAATAAACCTAAACCTACAATTTTACATAATTTGAAAATAAAACCTTAAACCCTAAAACCTAAACCCTAAACCCTATACCCTAAAGCCTAAAGCCTAAAGCCTAAACTTACAATCCTAAACATTAAACCCTAAACCATAAACCCTTAAAAACCCTAAACCCTAAACCTAAACTTAAACACTAAACCCTAAAGCTAAACACTAAACCTTAAACTTAAACTAAACCCTAACAGAACTCCTAAACCAAAACTAAACCCTAAACCTAAACCTAAACCCTAAACCATAAAACCTATAACCCTAAACCTAAACCATAAACCCAAACTAAACCCTAAACTAAACCATAAACCTTAAACCCTAAACCTAAACATAAACCCTAATCTGAAAACTAAACCCTAAACCCTAAACCCTAAACCCCAAACCCTAAACCCTAATCCCTAAAACCTACAACCTTAAGTCATAAATCCTAATTCGTAAAAACCTAAAAACCTATACCTAAACTAAATAAACCTTAAAACCTAAACCTAAATAAAATAAAAGAACATGAAATAAAATCCTAAACTTAAACCTAAAAAATAAAATAAAATAAAAATTAAAATAAACTAAGAATAAATAAATAAAAACCTAACCTAAACAAAATAATAAAATAAATCAATGAATAAAAAACATAAATAAAATAAAATAAAAAATAAGCATAAATAAAAAATAAAAATAAAATTAACTAAAATAAATAAAAAATAAACTAAATAAACCTAACCCTACTCGTTTACTTAATTTAACAAAAAAAACCCTAAACCCTATGCTAACCCTAAACCCTAAACCCTAAAAACCATAAACCCTAAAACCTAAAAACTAAACCCAAACCCTCAACCCTAAACCCTAACCCTTAACCCTAAACCCTAAACCTTAAAAACCTAAACCCTAAAACCCTAAAACCTTAAAACCTTAAACCATAAACCCTAAATCATAAAAACCTATAAACCTAAACCTAAACTAAATAAAACCTACAAATAAATTATATATAAGAAAACTTAAACCTAAATAAATTAAAAATAATATAAAACCTAAACTAAAAGCTAAACTTAAAGCAAAAAAATAAAATAAAATAAACTAAAATAAAATAGATAAAACCTAAACTAAACTAAAAATAAAATAAACCCAACAATAAAATACCTAGCTAAAATAAAACTAAAAGTAAAATAAAATAAAATAAACCTAAAATAACATAAAATAAAAATAAAATAAAAACTTAAACCTAAAAAAACCTAAAAATAAAACCAAATAATAAATAAAAACTAAAAGCTAAACCCTAAACTAAAAAAAACCTAAACCTAAATTAAAATAAAATAAATAAATTAAAATAAACTTAAACCTAAACTAACATAAACTAAACTAACTTAAATAAACTTAAACCAAAACCTAAACTAAACTTAACCTAAACCTAAAAGTAAACTAAATAAAATAAAATAAACTAAAAATAACCCTAAACCTACAAAAAAATAAAACCTAAAAATAAACTTAAAATAAAAACTTAAAACCTAAACCTAAAAAATATAATAAAAACCCAAACCTAAACCAAAAAATAAAAAATAAATCCTATACCTTAAAATTAAAATAAAAATAAAACTCAATTAGAAAATGAACATAAACCTAAACTTAAACTTAAAAAATAAAATAAAATAAAAAACCTAAACTAAAATAAATAAACCTAAAATAAATAAAGTAAACTAAATAAAAAAAAAATAAACCTAAAAAATAAAAAAAATAAACTAAAATAAATAAAAAATAAACTAAATAAACTAAACTAAATAAATATAGATTTACTTATTTTAAAAAATGAAAACCATAAACCTAAATCCAAACCTTAAACTCAAACCTATAAGTTTTAAAACCCTAAAACCCTAAACCCTAAACAATAAACCCTAAAAATCTAAACCTAAACCTAAAACTTAACCCTAAACCCTAACCCTAAATCCTAAACCCTAAAACCCTAAATTATAAAACCCTAAACACTAAACCCTAAACCTCAAAACCAACAACCTAAACCCTAAATGTTAAACCCAAACCTAAACCCTAAACCTTAAAACCCTAAACCTAAACCCTAAACCCTAAACACAAAACCTAAACTATAAACCTAAACACTAACCCTAATCTAAACCTCTGACCAAACCCTAAAACTGACAACCCAAACCCTAAACCTTAAACCCCAAACCCTAAACCCTAAGCCCTAAACCCTAAAACCCTAAACCCTAAACCCTAAACCCTAAACACTAAACCTTAAACCATAAACCCTAAAACCCTAACCCCTAATCTCTAAACCCTAAAACCAACAACCCAAACCCTATACTTTAAACTCTAAACCCTTAACCCTAAACCCTAAACCCTAAAATACTAAAAACTTAAACCTAAACTAAATAAAACCTAAAAATAAAATTAATAAATAAAAATAAAATAAATAAAATAAAAAATAAAACCTAAAGTAAAACCTAAACTTAAACCTAAAAATAAAATAAATTAAACTAAAATAAAATAAATAAAAACCCAAACATAAAAAAAATAAAAATAAAGTTAAGAATTAAAAACCTAAATAACACAAAAAATAAGCATAAAATAAAAATAAAATAAACCTAAGATAAACCTAAAATAAAATAAAATAAAACCTAAATGAAAACCTAAACCTAAAAATAAAACCTAAAAATTAATAAAAAATAAAACCTAAACCTAAAATAAAAATAAAATAAACCTAAACTAAAACTAAAATAAACTAAACCTAAACCTAAACAAAAACTAAATAAAATAAAATAAAATAAAACTAAACCTAAACCTAAACTAAAAAATAAAACCTAAAAGTAAACCCTAAAATAAAAACTTAAAACCTAAACATAAAAAAAAATAAAATAAAAACCTAAACCTAAACCTAAAAATAAAAAATATAACCTAATCCTAAAAAAATAAAATTAAAAATAAAACTCAACTAAAAATTAAACTTAAACCAAATCCTAAACCTAAAAAATAAAGTATAATAAAATACCTAAACTAAAATAAATAAACCTAAAATAAATAAACTAAAAAAAGTAAACATAAATAAAAATAAAAAAATAAAATAAATTATAAAAAATAAAAAATTAACTAAATAAATTAAATAAATTTGAACATACTGATTTACTTAATTAAAAAAATAAAAAATTAAAAACCCTAAACCCTAAGCTAACCCAAAACCCAAAACCCTAAACCCTAAACCCTAAATCCTAAACCCTAAACCTAAAACCCTAAACCAAAAACCAAAAATAATAAAAACCTAAACCTAAACTAAATAATACCTAAAAATAGTTTATATAAAATAACATAAACCTAAATAAACTAAAAAAATAAAATAAAATAAACTACTCAAAATAAATAAAAAAAACTGAACAAAAACCTAAATCTAAACTAAAAAATAAAAAACCTAAATAAAATAAAAAACTAAACATAAAATAAAAATAAAATAAACTTAAAATAAAATAAAAATAAATAAATAAAAACCTAAATCAAAAACTAAACTTAAAAATATATATAAAATAAAACCTAAACCCTAAACGAAATAAAAAAACTAAACTAAAAATAATAATAAAATAAACAAAATAAAATAAACATAAACCTAAACTAAAATAAAATAAACTAAAATAAATAAAACCTAAGCCTAAACCTAAAATAAACTAAACCTAAACCTGAACTAAATAAAATAAAATAAACTAAAAATAAACCTAAGCATAAAGCAAACAATACAAACGAGAAATAAACCTAAAATAAAAACCTAAAACCTAAACCTTAAAAAATAAAATTAATATCTAAACCTAAACCTAAAAATAAAAAATAAAACCTAAATTTAAAATATAATATAAAAATAAAACTAAACTAAAAAATAAGCATAATCCAAAATGTAAAGAAATAAAAAACTAAAATAAAAAGCCTAAGCTAAAATAAATAAACCTAAAATAGATAAATGAAAAAAATTAAACCTAAATAAAAATAAAAATAAATTAAAGTAAAATAAATAAAAAAATAAACTAATTAAACCTAAGCCTATCGATTTACTTAATTAAAAAATAGCAAAACCTTAAATCCTAAACCCTAAAACCTAAACCCTAAAAACGTTAAACCCTAAACCCTTAATCCTAAACCCTAAAAGCATAAACCCAAAAACTCTAAACCCTGAACCCTAAACCCTAAACCACCACCCTAAACCCCAAACCTTAAACCTAAACCCTAAAACTAATCAACCTAAACCTAAACCTAAACCCTAAGAATGGGTAGAACCTTAATGGCAGGAACAACACCATCAACCAGGCTTAGTCTAGATCTGGCGGTGGAGGCGAAGGTGGAGGCTACGATTATCATGGTGTTGGTGGCGATCTTGAGGTGCTAGTGGATATGGAGGTGGTGGTCAGAGCAGTAGTGGTTATGTAGGCGGGAAGAGTGACGGAGGTTACAGTAGTGGCGATGTCTGAGAGAGAGATCTGGGATATGATGGTGGATCCCATTACTCGAGTGGTCGGGGTGGTTTTGATGGGAAATGGAGAAACTGAAGAACGGTGATGATCTCGCTTTATGGAATTATGTCTTTATAGTAGAGACGATTCTAGTTATCTAGGGTTTTTGATTTGCTTTATAGGTTCTCTTTTTTTATCAATGTCATCGCTTGTGTCTTAGAAAAATTAGTATGTTGCTTGGTTGATGAAATCGAATGGAAGAAATGATGATTCTTAATTTGTTTTTGTTAAAAAAAACCAAAAACATTATACCCTAAACTAAAACCTGAACCCTAAACCTAAAACCCAAACCCTAAACCCTAAACCAAAAAAACCCTTAACCCAAAACCCTAAACCCAAAACCCTAAACCCTAAACCCCAAACCCCAAACCCTAAACCTTAAACCCTAAACTAATACTAAACCATAAACCCTAAACCATAAAAAGCTAAAAAGCTAAACCTAAACTAAATAAAACCTAAAAATAAAATAAATAAATAAACTTAAACCAAACCAAACAAAATTATAATAAAATAAAAATATAAACTAAAACCTAAACATAAACTTAAAAATAAAATGAAATAAAAAATTAAAAAAACTAGAATAAAATAAATAAAATCCTAAACTAAACTAAAAAATAAAATAAACCTAAGAATAAAAAACCTACATAAAAAAATTAGAAATAAAATAAAAATAAAATAAACTTAAAATATAAAAAATTAAAAATAAATAAAACCTAAACCTAAAAAAATAAACCTAAAATAAATAAAAATAAAACCTAAACCATAAACTAAAAAAAAACTTAAACGAAATAAAATAAAATAAACAAAATAAAATAAACCTAAACCTAAACTAAAATAAACCTAAAATAAACTAAACTAAAATAAATAAAACCTAAACCTAAACCTAAACTAAATAAAATAAAATAAACTATAAATAAACCTAAACCAAAATTAAAAAATAAAATGTAAAAATAAACCTAAAACCTAACCTAAAAAAAAATAAAACATAAACTTAAAAATAAAAAATAAAACCTAACCTAAACAATAAAATAAAATAAAAACTCAATTAAAAATAAAACTAAACCTAAACCTAAACCTAAAAATTAAACTAAAATAAAAAAACCTAAAATAAATAAACTAAAATAAAAAAAATTAAAAAAAAAGTAAACTAAAATAAATATAAACTAAACTAAATAAACCTAACCTACTGGTTTACTTAATTTTAAAAAAAAACCATAAACCCTAAATCTGAAATCGTAAACCCTAAACCTACAACCCTAAAGTCTAAACCATAGAAAACCCTAAACCATAAACCCTAAACCCTAACCCTAAACCCTACAAGCATAAACCCTAAAACCAGAAACCCTAAACCCTAAACCATTAACCCTAAACCCTAAACCCTAAACCCTAAAACCTAAGCCCTAAACCTAAACCTGAAGTAACTAAATGAATTAAAAAATAAACCTAAATCACAAAACCTAATAATGGCGGACAGACTTCATTCTCCCTCACTCGTGTGACATTAGATCAAGCACCATCCATTCCACATGTTCGGAATGGATGGTCATGATTAGATCCACTAGATCGATCTGATTTATCCTATTAAGCTATGGGATTAATCATAGCCATCCGATCTTAGATCAGATGATAGAAGAGAAAGCGCATCTGTCACTGCCACGTAGGCACCGAGTCCGGTAAATTTTAAGCAGCCAATCCTACAGTGCCACATGGAAAGTGTGCCACGTCCACCACTAGGATTAGCCTTAAATTAGGATTAATTAATTATTTTTAATGGTTGAAACTTCTAAAAATCATAAAAAATCATAAAGAAATAAAAAATGCAAAATAAATACTCATTTTAAAGGTATTTCAGAGGAGAATTAATTAAAAATGATCATAACTAATTTTGAACTATAATTAAGGTTTAATTACAAAATTAATTAGCTTAATTACTTTTAAATCACTTAAGCAATTAATCCTAAATTTTGTGGGTTAATTTAATAGGATGGCCTCTGCCTCCCATGATTTTCTTGGGATTTATTGTTCACTTAATTAAGAAAATTGACTAATTAAACCTTAACTACTCTTTTAAGTTAATTAATGATTAATTAATCCCATGAATAGTAATAAATTGGTTAATTAAGTTTATTAATTATTGTTCAATAATAAGTGAGCTAAGGAATATGGTTGGGACCCCTTTCCCTTAGTTCATTTCTTCTTCTTTTTTTAAATGAAATTAATTAAGATTTAACTAATTAATTTAATCACTTAATCAAATTGAAATCATAATCACATCATACATTAATTAATTGAGTCATGGGGAAGATCTTTAGATGTTTAATAACCTAAAGGAGTTTAATGAAATTATGGTTAGTCCACATGTGTCAAAAAACCATAAGAGAAATTAATTAAGTCCCTTAATCTAATTAAATATTAATCATGAGCCAATTGGATTAAGCTCCTTTTATTTCCTAGGATCATTGCAAGTTTAGTTTCCATGCATATCATGTTGGATCATAATTATTTAGTTACTTCAAGGTGACATTGTTAAGAGTAATTAATTCATGTAATTAAGGGTTCTACTTCATTAACCCATATAATCAACTTAATTACATTTCCTTAAATTAAATCAAATCACTAATGTGGGAATGGGTTTAAAATAGTAAGTGATGATTTCTCTTCTCCTCTTTAAATCAAATCAAATGCGAAACTTAATTAATTAAGAATCTTTGGTTTGCTTTAAATAATCTTATTTGATTTGATTGTCATTAAGAACTAGTTTGGTTGAATGAATCACATGTTTATATTTGATTTTCCTCTTTCCAATCATGTTAAATTTGGTATGTCATTTGAGTTCATGCTTCCATCTTTTCAAAATCAAGTAAAATAAAATGGATTACCTTTATGTAAGCTTGCATGTGTTGATTTAATTTAATATATGCTTGGCTATTACCACTATTAAATCTAAATCTATTTTTCAAAAGCTTATAAATGAATAATAATATGTTTTATGATGCCAGGTAAAAATACATAAGAAGTGCATGTGCTTATAACTTAACTGAATGAATGTTAGGTTCTCTTTCTTCTATTAATGTATTGATTTATATAAGATTAAATGGTAATGGCTATATAGTCTAGACATCCCGGGAACACAAGGGTTTAGCTAGCCCCAAGGAGGTCATGTGATTACCTCACTTTGTTACCTAGTTGTTGAAATTGAAAAGAAGAAATGTTAAATTTGAATTTGTTCATTATTAAAAAAATACCAAAAACCCTAAACCTAAACCCTAAACCCTAAACCCTAAGAATGGGAAGAACCTTGACGGCAGGAACACAACCATCAACCAGGCTCAGTCTAGATCTGGCGATGGAGGCAAAGGGAAGGCCGTAGTTATCGCAGTGGTGGTGGGGGATCTGGAGGGGCATATGGAGGTGGTGGTCGAAGTAGTGGTGGTTATGAAGTCGGGAGGAGCGATGGAGGTTACAACCATGGTGGTGGAGGAGGGAGAGATCGGGGATATGATGGTGGATCTGACTACTTAAGAGGCCAGGGTGGATCTGATGGGAACTGGAGAAATTGAAGAACAACTGATCTAATTTGCTGCTTATGAAATTGTGTCATTACAGTAGAGATGGTACTAGTTATCATGGATTTTTGATTTTCTATATGTGTGCTCATTTTTTTGTCTATGTTGTCGCTTTTGTCTTAGAAAACTTGGTGTGTTACTTGGTTGATGAAATCGAAAAAAAAGAAATGTTGAATCTGAATTTGTTCTCTATCAAAAAAAAAAAAATCCTAAACCTAAACTAAAACCTAAACCATAAACCTAAAACCTAAACCCAAACCATAATACCCCTAAACCCTAAACTCTAGACCCTATACCTTAAAAACATATACCCTAAACCCTACAACTTGAACACTAAACCCTAAACCCTAAGCCCAAAAAAAACCCTAAACCCTAAACCCACAACAAACCCTAAACTAACCCTAATCCCTAAACCCTAAACCCTAAAAAGATAAAAACCTAAACCTAAACTAAATAAAACCTAAAAATAAAATAAATAATAAAACCTAAACCAAAATTAAATAAAATAATAAAATAAAATAAAAACATAAACTAAAACCTAAACTTAAACCTAAAAGGAAAATAAAATAAAAATAAAACTAAACTAAAATTAAATAAATAAAATCCTAAACTAAAGTAAAAAATAAACAACCTAAGTAAAATAAAAGTTAAACCTAAAATAAAAATGAAATAAAACTAAAATGAAATAAAATAAAAACCAAATGAAAACCTAATCCTAAATAATAAAACTAAAAAAAAAAATAAAAAACATAAACCCTGAACTAAAAAAAATCTAAACCTAAAATAAAATTAAAATAAACCTAAACCTAAACTAAAATAAACAAAACCAAAACCTAAAATAAACTAAACCTAAACCTAAACCTAAACTAAATAAAATAAAATAAACTAAAAGTAAACCTAAACCAAAACAAAAAATAAAACCTAAAAATAAACCTAAAATAAAAACCTAAAACAAAAACCTAAAAAATTAAAATAAAAACCTAAGCCAAAATAAAAAAAATAGAACATAAAATCTAAACCTAAAAAAATAATAAAAAAAACTAAACTAAAAAATAAATTTGAACCAAAAAATAAACTAAAATAAAAACCCAAATTAAAATAAATAAAGCTAAAATAAATAAACTAAACTAAATAAAAATAAAAATAAATCTAAATAAAAATAAAAAATAAAATAAACTCAAATAAATAAAAAATAAATAAAACCTAAACCTACCAATTTACTTAATTTAAAAAAATTAAAAATAAAATAAATAAAACACATAAATAAAAAACCCTAACCCTAAACCCTAAACCATAAACCCTAAACCCTAAAAAACCTAAACCTAAATTAAATAAAACCTAAAAATAAAATAAATAAAAAACCTAAACCTAAATAAAATATGAAAATAAAACAAAATAAGAACCTAAACAAAAACCTAATCCTAAACCTAAACCTTAAAATAAAATAAAATAAAAATTAAAAAAAAACTACAATAAAATAAATTAAAACCTAAACCTAAAAAATAAGCCCAAAAATAAATAATAAATAAAACCTAAACCCTAAATTTAAAAAAAAAAAAACTAAACTATACTAAACTAAAACAAATAAACCAAAAAATAAACCTAAAACCTAAACCTAAAAAAATAAAATAAAAACCTAAACCTAAACCTTAAAAAAAAATTTAAACTTAAAAATGTAAAAATAAAAATAAAAATAAAAATAAAACTAAACTAACAAGTAAACGTAAACCTAAAGTTAAACTTAAAATAAAATAAAAAACCTTAACTAAAATAAATAAATATAAAATAAATAAACTAAGCTAAATAAAAATAAAATTAAACCTAAATAAAATAAAATTAAACCTAAATAAAAATTAAGTAAATTAAACTAAAATATATCAAAAATAAACTAAATAAACATAAACCAACCAGTTTACTTAATTTTGAAAAAAATAAAGTAAAATAAAATAAAACCCTAACCTGAACCCTATACCCTAAAACTAGCCCTAAACCCTAAACCCTAAACACTAAACCCTCAGCCTACAATCCTAAACCCAAAATGTTAAACCCTAAACACTAAAACCTTAAACCCTAAACCCTAAACCCTAAACACTAAACCCTAAACCCTAAACCCTAAACCTTAAACCCTAAAACCTACAACCCAAAACCTAAAACCTTAAACTCCAATCTCTAAGCCCTAAACCCTAAACCCTAAAACCTACAACCTTAAATCTTAAACCCCAAACACTAAACCTTAAACACAAAACCCTAAAAGCCTAAAAACCTAAACCTAAACAAAATAAAACCTAAGCCTAAAAATAAAATAAATAAAAAAACCTAAACCTAAATAAAATAACATAAAATAAATAAAATAAATAAAATAAAACCCTAAACTAAACTAGAAAATAAAATAAACATAAAAAATATAAAACATAAATAAAATCAAACCTAAACATAAAATAAAATTAAATAAACCTAAAATTAAATTAAATAAAAACTAAACCAAAACCTTAAATAAATAAAATAAAATAAACCTAAACCTAAACTAAAATAAATTAAATTAAAATAAATAAAACTTAAACCTAAACCTAAAATAAACTAAACCAAAACTTAAACCTAAACCCTAAGAATGGGCAAAACCTGACGGAAGCACAACCTGTGCCAGATGGCAAAGAGGGTGAAGCTAAGGTTATCAGGGTGGTGGGGGGATCTGGAGGTGCTGGTGGATATGGAGCTGGTGGTCGGAGCAGTGGTGGTTATGGAGGCGGAAGAGCGATGGAGGTTATTTCCATGGTGACGACAGATGGAGAGATCAGGGATATGATGGTGAATCCAGCTACTCGAGAGGCTGGGGTGGTTCTGATAGGAACTAGAGAAATTGAAGAATGACTAATCTGATTTTCCACTTATAGAACTGTGTCTTTACGTTATAGATGGTTCTAGTTATCGAGGAATTTTGATTTGCTCTATGCGTACTCATCTTTGATCTATGTCATCGCTTGTCTCATAAAACACTTGGTGTGTTACTTGGTTGAAAAAATCAAAAAGAAGAAATATTAAATCTGAATTTGTCCTTTATTAAAAAAAACCATAAACTAAAACCTGAACCCTAAACCTAAAACCTAAATTCTAAACCCTAAAACCCAAACCCTAAAAACCCTAAACCCTAAAGCCTAACGCCTAAACCGTAAACCTTAAACCCTAAATCCTAAAACCCTAAACCCTAAATCCTAAACCCTAAACCCAAAATAAAAATTAAAAATAAAATAAACTAAAATAAATAAATAATAACTAAATAAACCTAAACCTATCGATTTATGTAATTTTCTTTAAAATAAAACCCTACACCCTAAGCTTACCTTAAATGCTAAACCCTAAAACCTAAACCCTAAAGCCTAAACACTAACCCTTAAACCCTAAACCATAGAACACTAAACCCTAAACCCTAAACCCTAAACCCTAAACCCTAAACCCTTAAAACCTAAAAACCTAAACCTAAACTAAATAAAACCTAAAAATAAAATATATAAAATAATCTAAACCTAAATAAAAGAAAATAAAAACCTTAACTAAAACCTAAAGCTAAACATAAAAATGAAATAAAATAAACTAATAAAAATAAAATAAAATAAAATAAATAAAAACTTAAACTAAACTAAAAAATATAATAAACATAAGAATTAAAAACCTAAATAAAATAAAAAGTAAAAGTATAATAAAAATAAAATAAATCTAAAATAAAATAAAATAAAACTAAATAAAAATATAAACCTAAAAAATAAACATAAAATAAAACATAAAAATAAATAAAAATAAAACCTAAACCCTAAACTAAAAAAAAACTAACCTAAAATAATAATAAAATAAACAAATTAAAATAAACCTAAACTTAAACAAAAATAAACAAAACTAAAATAAATAAAACCTAAAATAAACCTAAAATAAACTTAACCTAAACCTAAACCTAAACTAAATAAAATAAAATAAACTAAAAATAAACCTAAACCTAACTAAAATAAGAAATAAAAATAAACCTAAAATTAAAACCTAAAACTTAAATCTAAAAAAATAAAATAAAAACATAAACCTAAGCCTAAAAAAAATAAATAAAACCTAAACCTCAAAAATAAAATAAAGATAAAACACAGCTACAAAATAAACCTAAACCTAAACCTAAACATAAAAAATAAATTAAAATAAATAAACTAAAATAAATAAACTAAACTAAATAAATATAATAAATAAACCTAAATCCTAAACTTACAACCCTATATCCTAACCATAAACCCTAAACCTTGAAAAACCCTAAACCCTAAATCCTAAAACTAAACCCTAAACCCTAAAAGGATAAACCCTAAACCCTTATAGCCTAAAAGCATAAACCCTAAACCCTAAACCCTAACCCTAAACCCTAAACTCTAAACCCTAAATCTTAAACCCTAAACCCTAAGCCCTAAACTTAAACCTAAAGTAATTAAATAAATTAAAAAATAAACCTAAACCCTAAAACATAATAAACCTAAACCTAAACCCTAAGAATGGGCTGAACCTTGATGTCAGAAACTTCACCATCAACCAGGCTCAGTCTAGATCTAGTGGTGGAGGCAAAGGTAGAGGCCATAATTATCACAGTGGTGGTGGGGGATCTAGAGGTGCTGGTGGATATGGAGGTGGTGTTCGGAGTAGTGGTGGTTATGGAGGCAGGAGGAGCGATGGTGGTTACAACCGTGGTGGTCACGAGGAGAGATCGGGGATATGATGGTGGATCCCGCTACTCGAGAGGCCAGGTTGGTTCTAATGGGAACTGCAGAAACTGAAGAACGATCGATCCAATCTACTGCTTATGGAACTGTGTCGTTATAGTAGAGATGATTCTAGTTATTTAGGATTTTTAATTTGCTCTATGTGTGCTCATTTTTTATCTATGTTGTAGCTTGTGTCTCTAAAAATTAGGTGTGTTACTTGGTTGATGAAACTAAAAAGAAGAAATGTTGAATCTGAATTTATTCTCTGATTAAAAAAACCAAAACCCTAAACCCAAAACCCTAAAAACCCTAAACCCTAAATGCTAAACCCTAAACCCTAAAACCTAAACCCTAAACCCTAAACCATAAAACCTAAACACTAAATCCTAAACCCTAAACCCCTAATCAAAAAAACCTAAACCCATAACTAACCCTAAATTACCCTAAACCCTAAACACTAAACCCACAACTAACCATAAATTAACCCTAAACCCTAAACCTTAAACCCTAAAAATGATATAAACCTAAACCTAAACTAAATAAAACTTAAAAATAAAATAAATAAAAAAACCAAAACCAAATTTAAATAAAAAATAAAAATAAAAATATAAACCAAAACCTTAAGCTAAACATAAACCTAAACCTAGACCTAAAAAAAAAACTAAACATTAAACTAAAATAAAATAAATAAAATCCTAAACAAAATTAAAAATTAATAACCTAAATAAAATAAAAGCTAAACTTAAAATAAAAATGAAATAAACATATAATAAAATAAAATAAAAACTAAATAAAAACCTAAACCTAAACAATAAACCTAAAAATAAAACCTAAATAAAACCTAAACCCTAAACTAAAAAAAACCTAAACCTAAACTAAAATAAACTAAACCTAAACCTAAACCTAAGCCTAAACTAAATAAAATAAAATAAACTAAAAATAAACCAAAACCTAAACAAAAAAAATAAAACCTAAAAAATAAGCCTAAAATAAAAACCTAAAGCCAAAACCTAACAAAATAAATTAAAAACCTAAACTTAAACCTAAAAATATAAAATAAAACCTAAACCTAAAAAATAAACTAAAAATAAAACTAAACTAAAAAAGAAATTTGAACCAAAGAAAAACTAAAATAAAAAACCAAAATTAAAATAAATAAACCTAAAATAAATAAACTAAACTAAATAAAAATAAAAATAAACCAAAATAAAAATAAAAAATTAATTAAACTCAAATAAATAAAAAATAAACTACATAAACCTAAACCTACCAATTTACTTAATTTAAAAAAGAACAAATAAAATACATAAATAAGAAACCCCAACCTTAAACCCAAAAACTAACCCTAAACCCTAAACCTTGACCCCTAAACCCTAACCCGAATCCCTAAAAACCTGGAAACCTAAACCTAAGCTAAATAAAACCTAAAAATAAAATAAATAAAAAAACTTAAACCTAAATAAAATTAAATAATAAAATAAAATTAGAACCTAAACTATAACCTAAACCCAAACCCAAAATAAAATAAAAAATAAAAACTAAACTAAAATAAAATAAATAAATACCTAAACCTAAACTATAACCTAGAATCCTAGTCTAGGTCTTGATTGAGAGCTTTTGCATTTGTTCTTTTATATTCTTATGAAGTAGTCTGACCTATACTTTGACCAAGTATGTGAGATTAACCCTTTCTTTGCTAAATTATGAATAGAAGGCAAGTACCAATCAAAAGGTAATTCTATTAAATCTTTATATGAATCATCCTCAAGTTCTACATCAAATTCTTGCTTTAGGATGATGCTCCCAGAAAGAACCTCTGAGTCTTCACACCTGGATGACTTAGGGGCTTCCTTAATTACAAAACCCTCAGCATTTTGAGAGGAAAATGGGGTTAGAGTTAAGGTTCCCAACTGATTCCTAACTGTTTCACATATAGACTTGGATACACTTACACTTTGCTTTGGAGCTGGTCTCCATCACTATCTCAAGTGAAGTGTCACCTCCGAGGGAATCTACTGCTAAGATGAGCTAGCTGGTGTGTTAGCCATATAAGACTCATCCTAAGAACTAGATTTTAAGTCTATATGGATAACAGGTGTACTCCTAGTAGTTGTGACATATTTTCTGGTGGCCAATAAAAAGGTTTTCCACCCACCCTTGGGACTGCCTCTGAACTTCCTCTTCCTCTACCTGGTGGAGGTCAGGTAGACCTTTCCATATGTTTGAATAGTAAAAAATTGTGGGTTAAATCTAATGTCAGGCTCCACTTCCTCCTCCATGTCTTTCTTCACTCCCTTTTATTTTATTTTTCATTTTCTCTTTTCTTTTATTTTCATTTTCTTTCTTTTTTTCTTTTTTTTTCTTTTTTTCTTTTATTTTTAAACTTTGGCCAAGTTCACGATAATAGGCTTGTTGATTCGAGGGCTAGTAAGCCTCATCCTCATATATATGCCGACCTGAACTATAAATGTCATGAAATCACCTTTGACACAAGAATGATCCCACCTCTCAGAACTTCATACTATGATGTAGAGAGGATGGAACTATGTTGTTCTCATGTATCCATGGTCTCCCAAACAAAGTGTTGAAAGATGTACCACAGTCTATAATGTGAAACTTGCCTTCGGTCACCCAATCATCTATCTCCATGGGCAACACTATGGAGCCTAAGGCCTATTGATCTCACTTTTGGTGTGCAGATTCAATCTTCCCATCTTAGTCTTAAGAGTCTTCTAGACACTAAGACTTTCCTAGTAATAAGGTACTTCTAACAATTAGGTAAACACTTAACCTAAGCCTAATGACTTAGAAGGATTAACCATATGGTTATCTTAGGGATTAGGATAATCAACCTACCCTACAACCCAAATCCAATCCATGTTTACCTTCTCAAACCAAACCTCAAGATCAATTCAAACATCAAATTCAAATCCAAATCCAAACCCAAATTCCAAAACCAAATGATTCAAGTCCATGATCAAATCCAAACTTGAAACCCTTCCTAAGCCATATTACCTATCCCATGGACTTAGCTAAATCTTAATCTAAATAAATCCAAAATAAATTGATTTTCTCATAATCAATTTATATCTTCAATCATCTTCCTAAATAGAAATCAAATCTACATTGAAATGATCTAAACTAAATCAAACTAAATCAAATTAAATAAAAACTATTCCTAAGCCATATGACCCATCCCATGGACTTAGCTAAAGCTTAATCCAAATCAAGTCAAACTCAATTGATTTTCTAACAAATAAATCATATTTTCAATCATCTTTACAAATTTAAATAAAACATATATTTAAATCATCAAAACTAAATCAAACTAAATCAAAATCAAAACCTAAGTTATGTGACCCAACTCCATGAACTTAGCCAAATTCCTTCATTCTAAAACCTAAATTCAATTAATTTTCTCATGAATCAATCATACCTTCAATCATATTCACAAATATAAATAAAATCTACAATCATCAAGCCAAACAAAAATCAACCCAAGTCAAACTTTACTTAACCTTTTTGACTTGAAATTTCAAATGATCCAAAACCCATTTGAACCCAAGCCAATTGCAATTGAATTTATATATCAATCCCAAATCCATATATAAAGTCAACTAAATCAAACTCAACCCAAAATCAAGCCAACTAAACCCAATTGGTCCACTTGACCCAAAGTGGCCAATTTGACCTATTTGAGCCAAGTTCTAATCCTACACAAATTGGATTGAACCAAGCCCATCAAAACCTCCCATCATGATTGTTGATCACCCTAACTTGATCAACTATCATAAATTGGGTCAAACCAAGTCAACTTGGTCATTTGACAAACTCAACCACTTAACCCATATGAACCCAAACCTAAGCCAAATCCCTTGAAAATAATGATTCATTCCAAATCAAAATCAATATTTGAATTTGACTTGACCTTCAATTGAGTCAAACCAAACCTAATTGGCCCTCTTGACCCAAGTTGACCCAAATTGACTTAAAAGACCAAATTGGGTTAAATCAAAATATAAACCAAATTGATTGCATCCAATGGATCAAGTTCATTCCAAATTCATTATTGAACTTGACCACAACCATGATTGGACCCAATTGAACCCAATTGACCTACTTAGCCCAAATTGACCTAAAGGTTCAAGTTGGCCTAAATCAAAACCAAATCTAAATTAATTGAAACCAAAGCCTGCAATCACTTTCAACTGGTCAACTAAACCCAAACCAACACCCAAACCAAGCCAATTTTTCCAATTTGTTCAAATTGGTTAACTTAACCCATTTGACTAAAATGAATTCAAATGAGCCAAAATCAAATCTAAGCCAAACTAAACCAAACCAATTGAACCAAAACATCATAAATTATCATATGAACTTGAATGAACCCTTGGTTTGACCCAATTTGACCCAACCTAATACAATTTGACCTAAATGAGTCAAATTGAGCCAAACCTAACCAAATCGACTCCAATTGACTTGAAATTAGGGCTAACCCACCCTTTTCTCATTTCAAATATGCCCAAATAAAATCCAATGCCAAATGATCATTCTAAGAGTCAAAGGAATCACATGAGACAAATCACCCATGTAAGAGTTCATTTCCATTGCTTGGTCACTTGGTACTCTCCCAATGGACCACCTAGGCACCTAGGACACGCCACCTACCCAATTGGATTACATTATGACCCATGGGAGGTGAAATCACATCACCCTCCCCATTGGAGAGCATTTGAAACCCATAAAACACCCATTATTCCTCTTTGGCCACCTCCACACCTTCAACCAACCAAGCCGAGCCAACTCACCTCCCCTACCACCCACATAACTTGAGATGATCGGATGGCCACTAGAAGCCATAGCCGATCCCACTATCCGATCAAGATGAAGAAGGGCATACACCACCTCGATTCCACTCAAATACACATAAAAATCATTCCTCAGATCCCTAGCTACCCAAGACAAGCTACTAGAGCCATTCCCTCAGCCCCAAGCTCATTCCTCGATCAAAAATGCTATTCCCAGCCATACTGAAATAGGACACTCCCATTTTTGACCATACTTCCCCATTTCTCCATCTAAATCAAATTAACTTTACCTTCCTTCCTCACCGAGAAAGAATGAATCATCTCCCAAGCATTTCAAGCACCGATGGTGGGGCTTCAATCAAAGCTGAGCTCCAAATCATCAGTTCGTGGCCTTCCAAGTGAACATCAAGGAATTGATCCAATTGTTACTCAATATGGTTTTGTCTCCACTAGATGAAGCTTCCTAAATCATTCGAGTTACCAATCTTGAGCTCACTGTGTATCCAAAATCAATCCTTAGGCAAAATGGGTTGGAGCTTTTGAAGAAAACTTGCATCTCATGTGATCTTGATTGCGATCCCCTCGATGGATGTGAAGATGTGGGATCCTTTTAGAGTTGATTCAAGCTCAGGTAAGCTCATATCAAGTGAGCAACGGTGGATGACTCCATTCTCCCTCACTTGCATGACATTAGATCAAGCACGGTCTATTCTGCATGATCAAAATAGATGGTTGTGATTAGATCTGCTAGATTGATCTTATTTAATCCTATTAAGCTGTGGAATTAATCATAGACATCCAATCTTAGATCGCATGGAAGACAAGAAAGTGCATCTGCCACCGCCACGAAGGCTCTAAGTTAGAAAAGTTTTAAGTAGCCAATCCTGTGGAGCCAAGCACCACATGAGGCCAATAGGATTAGGATTTAATTATGCTTAATTAATTATTTTTAATGAAACATCTAAAAATCATAAACAATCATAAAGAAATCAAAAAAATGCAAATAAATACTCATTTTAAAGGTCAGGAGAATTAATTAAAAATGATCTTACCTAATTTTGAATAATAATTATGGTTTAATTAAGGTTTAATTATAAAATTAATTAGCTTAATTACTCTTTAATTACTTGAGCAATTAATCCCAAATTTTGTTGGTTAATTTAATGGATGACCTCACCTCATGATTTTCTTGAGATTTATTGCTCCCTTAATTAGGAAATTGACTAATTAAATCTTGATTACTCTTTTAAGTTAATTAATGATTTATTAATCCCATGAATAATAACAAATTGGTTAATTACATTTATTAATCATTGTTCAATAGTAGGTGAACTAAGGAATAAGGTTGGGACCCCTTTCCCTATGTTCATTTCACCCTTTTTTAAAATAAAATTAATTAAAATTATCTAATTAATTAAATCACTTAATCAAATTGAAATCATAATCACATCAGACCTTAATTAATTAAATCATGGTGTTGATCTTAGGTGTTTAATAACCTAAAGGAGTTTAATGAAATTATGGTTAGTCCACATGTATGGGAAAACCATAAGAGTACTAATTAAGTCCCTTAATCTAATTAACTATTAATCATGAGCTAATTGCATTAGCCCCTTTATTTTCTAGGATCATTGCAAGTTTTTTTTCCATGCATATCATGTTGGCTCATAATTATTTAATTAATTACTTTAAGGTGACATAGGTAAGGGTAATTAATTCATGTGATTAAGGGTTCAACTTAATTAACCCATAAAATCAACTTAATTGCATTTCCTTAAATTAAATCAAACCACTAATGTGGGAATGGTTTTAAAACAGCAAGTGATGATTTCTCTTCTCCTCTTTAAATCAAATCAAATCCAAAACTTAATTAATAAAGAAGCTTTGGTTTGCTTTAAATAATCTTGTTTGATTTGATTGCTCTTAAGAACTAGTTTGGTTGAATGAATCACATGCTTATATTTGATTAACCTATTTCCAATCATGTTAAACTGGTATATCATTTGAATTCATGGATCCATCTTTTCAAAATCAAGTAAAATAAAATGGATTTCCTTTATGTAAGCTTGCATGTGTTGATTTAATTTAATATATGCATGGCTATTATCACTGTTAAATCTAAATGTATTTTTCAAAAGCTTATAAATCAATAATAATATGTGTTCTGATGCTAGTTATAAATATATAAGAAATTCATGTGCTTATAGCTTAAGTGTATGAATGTTGAGTTCTCTTTTCTCTATTCATGTGTTGATTTATATAAGATTGAATGGTAATGGGTATATAGACATCCCGGAACATGAGTTTTTTAGCTAGCTCAAGGAGGTCATTTGATTACCACACTTCCCTGGTCTAACAACAAAGACGCGTCATTTGATTTCATTCTTATGTATTTTACATTAGAATTTGGATAGAGCTTTAATTCATATATATAAATTATTCAATTAAAAAAATAGAATCTGCATGGTTTTCTTTCCTCATTTTATGTATACATCCATGTGTGTCCAAGAAAAGCAAGTATATAGTCTAGATATCCAGAATACAGTTTAGTTAGCCCCAAGGAGGTCATTTGATTACCTCACTTTTTGGTTTAATAATGATATGTACTTGCCAATATTTTGTACTTGTATATGTATATGTGATTAGTGATTGAAAATCCCATTTTACATTAAAATTGCATGCATTCATAATTGAATAAGTGGTTGAATTAATTAGCCATATGATTTGGAGCTTACTTCCTATGTTCATGTATACAAATTTACATATGTTTGAATGCAAATGGGTATATAGTCTGGGCATCCAAAGAATACTAGATTTTAGCTAGCTCAAAGGAGGTCATTTGATTACCTCACTTCCCTAGTTTAACAATGGCACATGCCTATATAATTTTATTCTTATGTCCTTTTTGCATAAGAATTTGGATAAAGTTTTAAATTAATATGTTTAAATAATTCAATAAAATAAAAGATAAATTCTAAACATACACATACATTCATCATTTAAGTGTGCTAAAATATGTTGCATGTAGAGATACACTTATGATTAAATTTTATGCATGCTACATGTGATGGAAAGGAATGATTTAATATATGTCATGTGGTAGTAATTCATTTAAAATTATCTTACGATGCCTTTTATTTTGAATAGGATTATTTAAAGTGAACCTAAACCTAGGATTAATTAAATCATTTAATAAGCCATTCACTAAAGAGAACTAATTCAAATTAATATACTTTAGAAAGTGACTTAAGGTAGGGATAAAAGAGGGAAATCCTCTTTTCCTCTCTTTATTACACTTAGTTGCTATGTGTAATCAAATGAAACAAAAGAAAACACAAATTAAAATTCTCAAACCAATTAAACTACTTCAAGTGAAATCAACCTTTCATGTTAAATTGAATCCTTCTACACTTAGAAAATACAACACTAATGCCTAACAAGACTTACCACACAAAGCCTTAATACAAAATTAGAATTAAGTCACCACTTTAGCTCTAAGTTAGGATGGTGTATCATATGATGTATGTTTTTTTTTATGATTTATTATTTTAGATTGGATGTTCAAGTGTAGGCTTCGTAGACTGGATGATAGGCCAATATTAGCCTAATCATGTTTTCTATAAAGGATTATGCTTAAGGGATGCTTAAAAATAAATGTGAATGCTCTTTTTGCAGGTTGCTTAAATCCTTAAGCATAATCCAAGTTAGGATAAGTGGGCTTAATTACCCATGTGTAGGGTGCTAAGTCCAAATTATAAATACAACTGCTCAAAATTATATGTATATTTAGGTAACCTCTACTTTGTAGGTGTAGTTAGATTTACTTTTCCCACATAAATATAATTTTTGCAATAGGAATTAGGATTAATGCTATGGGGGATTAGGATGAGCAATGGCCAGAAGGCTTTATCCTAAGATGCCCTATGATGCTTTTGAAGCAAGCACCATCCAAATCAAAGAAGGAACCAAATAAAAAATGGAGATATGAAGAAAGAAGACCTCCATAGCATTTAATACAATTATAATTATTATTTTATATTTCAACTTTTCTGCCTAATTAATCACTCATAACTATTTTAAATAACTCATAACCTCATCATAAAGCCTAAGACATAAATAAGATAATTAAAATATTTATCAACCCCTTATTTGTATGGTTGTATGTTTCACATCATGGATGCATATTCTTTCTCTCTGAACATGAAGAATCTCCATCCTTGATAAAGGAATGCTTGAGTGAGGGCATCCCTTGTGGTGGAGAACACCTTCTTCTAGTTGATTTGACCCATAACTAATTTCATCATGCATTTAGGCATAAGAAATTCTAAAGCCTCTATCAAAATGATGTGTCTAAAATGAACTAAAATTTAAAAAGAGTTTTCATCTATAGATTAAGTCATATGCTCATACCACTCATGCTCTAGTCTCTTACGGAGTGTGTTTAGGAATTTAGCCTCTTTCTAATTAAATAACTACCCTAACTATCTTATAATTTAAAAGACCAAACTATGTGGTTTTAAAATCATAGGAGGAGTTAGCTGGTGGCCCACATGTCGCTTAAATTTAGATCGTGCTTTAGATCATACTAAAACTCGCTAGATTTAGGATTTAAGGTAGCTATTTTATTTAGGCTATGAGCATAAATCATCACCTCTTAGGCATTCCCACAACCTTATATTGGTGGATTATAAGCCCTAGTAATCTAATTAAATTTGAACTCAAAACATATAAATCTTCTAAACTTCAAAATTATGAAGCCCAACCATAACATGGATTGGAATGATCATTAGGACTCCTAGTATCATGAGCATTTCCTATTTATTTCATTTGGATTCCAAAATAAGTCTTCTCCTTGAACTTTCCCTATTGATTTTCCAAATACAACCAATCCTTTGATAGTCTAACCTTGAAATCTTTGGAGATGATAATTGTCTACTTTAATTGAGAGTATTCTTAAGAAATTTCATTTGATAAGATGTAATTAACTATGGAGGCTTGCCTCCATAGGGAACATAAGAACTTGGTTTAATATAAACCCTACTTTATTCATGCATGTAAAGTAGGGAAAATCTCCTATTATTCAGACCCATCATGCCTTTGAAGTCCTTATTATGTCATTAGGTCCATTGTAGGTGATGCCTCTATCTTTGGAGATAGTACATTATACCTCAATGTTGTACCCAATCATCTCAAAAAAGTATCCCCTATGATCTATGTGATGCCCCCCCCACCCCAATACCCAAAATAAACACCACAAGGCCCTCCCTCCTTGTTCATTGAATCCTCTCAACATCATCCTTTATTTTTGGAGTTTAGAAATGTTAATCCTCAAGTAGGAAAATGTTCTTAGAATCATAATGTTTACTAATACACCTGGGTCAACCAGAACTCTAGATAGCCTGTATCTGCAACATCCACTATAATGTAAAGAGGTAGTTGTGCCTAGTCGTCCCTAGGAGTAAGTCTTCATGGCTGAATGTAACTCCTAAGTTATCCTTCGAGTGGCATGCTTTTTCTTTAGTAATGGTCAATTGAGCTAAGAATATCTCTAGATCAAGTAAGGCCTTGATTAGAGATTCCCTCATCTCATTGAATAAGACAAGGGCTTTGTATATGCCTAACTTAGCTGGAACCTTTTTAAGGTGAGCTAGGACAATGTAATCAACTATGGCTTGGTCCTCTACCAGCATATCCATAGGTGGAGCATCCAATGGAGGGGCTATCTATTCACTAAAACCAATGACTTGCTTACCCTTATCCTAAGGTGCTACCCTAGGAGGTAGAACTTTGATACTACATAGATTGACTTGGACTTCTTAGAATGATGAGCTTATGGAAAGTTCTACCTTCTCATCGGCCATACTTATAACTTCTCTTATGGAATCCTCAGAGTTAGTTGACTCCAAGTCAATCTCAAGAGGTGAACCTTATTTATTTAGAGAAGGATTCTGACTATGAATTAAATAGGATAGGATCGGAACTACTAGAGCTATTATTTTTATTTAGACTCAGAGAGTTTTCTACAAGAATAAAATCAAGAGCATTTGAAGTAAACAATATATAAGTGGAATCAACTTTATTCATTAATTTCTTTTTAGGTTGAGGTACATAATAGAAATCAAATAAAGTAAGCAGAGTAAGGGATTTAGTGCCCTTATCTGTAGATACAACACTCGTGTCAGTAGAAGATGAGCAAGAAGAACCGGTAGTGTAATGGTGGAGGGAGACTACGGTGTACTAGACTATCCCTAGCAAGTATGGTGAGCTGCTACTATTGATGGGTTGTCTCCCTCTCCTAATTGTCCTTTACAATAAGCAAAATTTCCTTGGTGTTAGAGGTTTGACCTATTTTAGGCACTTGCAAGGAAAGCTTCTTGATCTAAAGATCTTCTGAGGTTCGTGATAAAGAGATATCCTAACCTTTTTTGGTCTTAGGAGGATCCCAAGTATCCCCAAGGATTACTCTAACTCAACTGGATGGTTCTTCTAATAAGTATTCCTTAGAGATAACTATGGCACCCAACTTGTAGTTGTGCTCAAGCTAATCTTTAAAAGTGATACAATCCTCTAAGACATGGCCTACCATGCATGATAGCAAGGATGATCATCGCCCGCTTGCCCACTTCTAGCCTCTTAGGCTATTGTAACTAAAAGTTAGGTTTTTTAAGAGATTCTTAAAGATTTTCTAACTACCTCCCTTGAATGAATATGGCTTATTTAATCTATTGGAAAGAGTAGGTGGAAAGTCAGCATGGATATGAATACTGGTAAAGGCTGGTGATGGAAATGGTCATTGTGGAATGGGTGTATGATGGCCAAGGTAGTGGAAGAGGAGGTGGCAAAGGAGGCTACTAAAGTTGTAGTCTCTCATACTAGACTCTGGCTAGCAGCTTCCTGCTATCCACTAACACAACTATCCCTAGCTTCTTCTCAAACACCTTCGGCTGGGTGAAGGACTGGAAAGGGCAATTGTTTTCCTCTTGTAGGCTAGTCGCTTTACTGATTAATTTCTTGAATGTTTTGTTGGTAAAGTCCTTAAGCATGAAAGTGACTGGGTCATGGATATTCTTGAGAAGAACCTCAATGGCAAGCTATTTGAATAGCTGTGGTTCACATTTGATGCTTAGGTTGTGCCACCTGAGAATGTAATCAACAAGTGACTCATTGAGTTTCTGTTTCTCTACAATGAGGTCACATACAGTCACCCTCATCGAGCTCCAGGAAACCTCTTGATGAAGAGGTGCTCCAACTCAGCAAAAGTCTTCACCGAACAATTGGGCAGTTTAACATACCAATCAAATGCAACACCTGAAAGACTACTAATGAAAAGGTGGAAGAGGAGTGTGTTGCTGCCACGGGTGTTGCAATAGCCAGCACTAAAGTGTGCAATGTGTTATCGTGGGCTCACACTGCCACAAAGATCTTGAAGGATGTGGCACAAAACCCTAAATAAAATAAAACTAAATAAAAACCTAAACCTAAAAAATAATCTGAAAAAGAAATAAAAAATAAAACCTAAACCCTAAACTAAAAAAAACCTAAACCTAAAATAAAATAAATAAAATAAACATAAACTAAAAAAATGAATAAAACCTAAACAAAACCTAAAACTAAAGATAAACCCTAAAAAAATAAATAAATAAACTAAAAAAAACCTAAACCTAAACTACAAAAAAAAAACCTTAAAATAAACCTAAAATAAAATCCTAAAACCTAAACCTGAAAAAATAAAATAAAAACCTAAACCTAAACCTAAAATTAAAAATAAGCCTAAAAATAAAATAAATATAAAACTAAACTAAAAAAATAAACATAAACCTAAACCTAAACCAAAAAAATAAACTAAAATAAAAAGCCTAAACTAAAATAAATTAACTAAACTAAATTAAAAAAAATAAACCTAAATAAAAATAAAAAATAAAATAAACTAAAATAAATAAAATAAAATAAACTAAACTAAACTAAAACTAAAAAAAATAAAACTAATCCTAAACTATAAACCTAAACTAAACTAAAACTAACCCCTAAACTAAAACTAATCCAAATAAATAAACTAACTAAACCTAAACTTAACTCTAAACCCTAAACTAAACCCTAAACCCTAAAACCTAAACCTAAACCCTAAAAAATCTATAAAACTAAACTAAACCTAAATCCTAAATAAAGTTTAAACCTAAACTATAAACTAACCTAAACTTAAATCCTAAAAAACTAACCTAAACCCTAAACCTTAAACTTTAACCTTAAACTCTCTAAACCTTAAACTAAAACCTAAACTCAATCCTAACTTAAACTCCTAAACCTAACCTAAAACTAAACCTAAACTTAAACTAAACCTAAATCAAACCTAAACTTAAACCTAAACTAAACCCTAAACCTAAACCCTAAAACTAAACCTAAACAAAACTAAACTTAAACTTAAACCTAAACTAAAACCCTAAACCTAAACAAACCCTAAATTTAAAACTAACTTAAACTAACCTAAAACCCTAAACTTAAACCTAAACTAAACTAAACCCTAAACCTAAAAACCTAAACACACTAAACTTAAATTAAACTATAACTAAAACTTAAACTAAACCTAAACCTACAAATTAATCCCTTAAACTCTACACTTAAGCTAAACCCTAAACCCTAAAGCTTAAACACTAAACTCTAAACCCAAAACCCTAAACCCTAACCTTAAACCCTAAATTCTAAAACCCTAAACCCTAAAATCCTAAAACATAAACCCTAAACACTAAACACTAAATTCTAAACCCTAAAAACTTAATCCTAAACTAAATAAAACCTAATAATAAAATAAATAAATAAATCTAAGCCTAAATTAAATAAAAAAATAATATAAAATAAAAATTAAAACTAAAACCTTAACTTAAACCCTAAATCCTAAACTAATTGTAAACTATAAACCATAAACTAACCCTAAACCCTAAATCCTAAACTAACCCTAAACCCTAAGAATGTGCAGAACCTTGACAACGAGAACATCATAGTTAACTAGGCTTAGTCTAGATCTGGGTGGAGGCGACATGAGTGAGCTTATCACAAAGGTGGTGGGGTATTTGTAGGTGCTGGTGGATATGGAGGTGGTGGTTAGAGCAGTGGTGGTTATGGAGGTGGGAGGAGCGGTTGAGGTTATATTCGTAGTGGTGGCGGAGGGACAGATCAGGGATATGATGGTGGATCACGCTAATCAAGAGGCGAGGGTGGTTTCGATGGGAACTAGAGAAACAGAAGAATGGTTTATCTAATCTGCTTCTTATGGAACTATGTCTTTACAGTAAACACCATTCTACTTATCTATGATTTTTTATTTTCTCTATGGGTGCTCATTTTTTTATCTATGTCATCGCTTGTGTCTTAGAAAACTTGGGGTGCTACTTGGTTGATGAAATCAAAAAGAAGCAATGTTAAATCTAAATTTGTTCTCTATTACAAAAAACCTTAATCCCTAAACCATAAACTAAAACTTAAACCCTAAACCTAAAACCTAAACCAAAAACCTTAAACTCTAAACCCAAAATACTAAACCCTAAACCCTAAACCAACCATAAACCCTAAACCCTAAAAAGCTAAAAATATAAACCTAAACTAAATTAAACCTAAACCAAAATGAAAAAATAAAATAAAATAAAAACTAAAACTAAAAACTAAACCTAAACCTAAACCTACAAAGATAAAAAATAAAAATAAAAAATAAACTAAAATAAAATAAATGTTGATTTTAAATTATTTTAGTAATTTGCAATCATGTAGTCGAACCTACACTAGCATTATTTGTAAAAATGTTGATTTAGACTTTAAAATCATGGAATTTTGCCAAATTCATAATAGGTAGAGCATGGAATCATAATATATTATTTCAATTTAAAATATGTAAGTGATACGACTAAAATATATAGTTTTTTATTATTTAGACTAATTTTATCATATTTTATCTTAAGCAATCCTTTGTGATGTGATATGCAATATAGTATACAATATGTTGTAGTGTATTATAATATAGGATGCCATAACATAGTGTAGCATCATGCATTATAGCATACTATTGTGTATTACTACTTATTGTTTAGCATATTTTAGTTTATTATAGTATCATGTAGTAGAGTATGTATTAGTATAATTCATAAAAATATTGATTTATAGGCGGAGATGATGGGATTTGTCCAAATTTATGGTAGGCTTTAGGGAACATCATTGGGGGTGTGCTATGTTGTGTCATTTAATCAAAAGAATTGAATTTTTCATCTATTTATGTTCAATTTTCAACCAAAATTTATAATTTTTTTGTTTAAAGTGATTCATTTTAAGGTGTAATGTAAGATAATATATTATATGAAAGCATATTAAAATATAATGTACATAACAATATAACTTCACATATATATGAATGTGGTGGTGTGTTACTAAATGTTATTATACAATTTAGTATGTTTTACTTTTGTTATAATACATTGGGTCAAAACTCAAAAAAAATGTTAATTTGAAGGTTGAGATGGTAGAATTTGGCCAAATTCACAGCACACACCTAGAAGCAACACCAAAATTATGTTATTTTGTGCCATTTCTAATAGAAAAATAACAATTTTACATCCAAAATGAACATTATTCATAATTTGAGAAAATTTTGTTATTTATTCCTTTTAAGTGATTCTAATGAGGTGTAATGTTAGACAATATATTATATTATAGAAAATTATAACATAACATCATATATTATAATATAATATAGTGTGTTAATTCACATATAATATGTTTAGCATGATATTATATAGTTAGTTTGAGCTTGCACCATCACAAATCATAAAATGTTGATTACAATGCTATGATGATGTAATTGGAATGAATATTGTTAGCTTTAAAGTATTAACGGTTTGCATAAGAGAGAAGAAATAAGATTTGACGAGGATTCCATGTCAAGGACATGGAGGGAGATCCACTATGGGATCACACATGCATTGGACATGACATGTGAGGGGTCTATGTCGAGGGCATAGAAGAGGAAAATATGCTAGGGATAAGGTTCAAATTTGATTTGATTATATGATTTGTGGAAAGAAGATCCGACGGGGATAAGAATCTATAATCCACTGGGAATTAAGAACAAATTGACTTTAATTTGTTTTGTTTTAATTGATGTTGAGGCACATCTACTGGAGATATGGGCTCGATTTCACAGGAATCGAGTATATGAACCTTCCACTAGGGAAGTAGGTTCAGGTTGGGTTGTATCCGCTAGGAATAGGAGTTTGATTGTATTTCTTTGATTTAGACTCTACTAGTGGAGTTGGTTTAATTTGGCTCCACTTAGGAGGTTGGTTTTGAATTTGATTTATTTGCTTGACTTTTTTATATATGATTTAGGGCTCCACTGAGGAGAAGGGTATGATTTGAGTCCACTAAGGAAAATCATATTAAGTTTAATTTAGTTTGAGTTAATGTATGAACCCTATTAGTGTACGTTGGACCCACTGAGAAGGGGCTATATAAGCCTTAACCTACCTCAGGTTTACAAATCCAAAGGGATAGTCTATCGGTTGTGGGGTAGAGCTAGCCAACCTAAGGGGTTGCCTTTCAGCGTGCAACAATTGTGCTAGGAAGAAGGCATAGACCTACATCTTCCAAAGCGAGGAACAACCACTGAGGTGACCTGTTGGATGCACAACAAATCGAATATGACCTATGGCCAACTACTGAATGAATGTGGCTGGGGACTTATGTCAACTTAAAAGTAGTCAGGATTAATTTTATCTTAATTTCATGTAATTTGATATGGTTTGTTTGGTTTATTTTAAATTTGAATTGAGGGAATATTCATTGGGGATGTGAACTCAGTCACATTTGATAGATTTAATTTATGGACCATGTTGGTGTGTGATAGACCCACTGAGAAGGAGCTATATCGGACTTGTCCTATGTCAAATTTATAAATCCAAAGGGTTAGTCTACTTGCTGTGGGGTAGAGCTAGCCAACCTAAGGGGTTGCCTTTCAGTGTGCAATGACTATGCTAGGTAGAAGGAGTAGCAGACTTACATCTTCTAAAGTATAGAACAACACTGGGGTGACCTATTGGCAGCACAACAAATATAACCCAACTTAGGGCCCACTATTGTGTGAATGTTGTTGGGGACTTATATCAACTCAAGAGTAGTTAGAGATTCCTATTGGGAGCTTTGTTGACACTACCCTAAAGATTGGATGCATGCTTGGGAAAATGTACCACTAGGGCTATCCTCCTAATCCAGAAGTGAATATATTTTTTGTTTATATGTTTGCATGGACCCTGTTGGTGTACAATGGATCACACTGAGAAGGGGTTATGTCAGCCTTGGCCTATCTCAGATTTGTTGTAGCAATGAAGAATCTACACATCCACAAGAGGTTACTAGGAAAGGGGAACTATCCAATTTGATAGTAACCCGTAGTGTATAAATGGGTTTGCAAAGGATGTGAGACAAATATAGTGCCCATAGGGGAGGTGCTACTAGGGATGTTATCCTGAACCCTAGAAAATCAAGCCTATAGGTGTACAGTGGCCAACTCAAAAAGAAAGCATAGTAGGCTTACATCTTCCATGAGTAGTGTATCCTAAGGTGCAAGAACCAACAAACCTAAGGTGTATCCATCAGCATAAGTGGTGTATCCATCAGCATATTGAGAACCAACCAACCTAAGGTGCCCGTCGGTGTGCAACGATCAATCTGGAAAGAAAGTGTGTAGGCTTACAACTTTCCAAGTGAAACTAATCATCAGGATAGTCTATCATCGGTAGGCCATATGTTATCTGACCTAGAGCGACTGCTAAGTGGGGAGCCTGAGGAAGGACTGGACCCAGACTTGAAGGAGTCAGGAGGGAAGGAGACACTAGGGGACTTATCCTAAACCTCAAATATACTCGACCCAGTTAGTGCACAAAGACTAATCCAAGAAGAAAGCATAGCAGACTCACATCCTCTTAATCGTAACTAACATGAGATAGCTTACTGGCCACGTAAGGCCTACCAAACTATCAAGGCACTCGTTAGTGTGTAGTGTCCAAGTAAGCAAGGAAAGCATAGCAGACTTACATCATCCAAAGCAAGAAGACCATTGGGTGACACACTAGCGGTTAGCTTTATCACCGACCTAAAGCAACCGAGTGAGTGTCATTGGGGTGTTATCTCGTAGCTCGAGATGAAAGATAAATGTTTGTTTTATATATTTGTGTGTAGTTTGTATTTTTGTTGTGTTGATGAAGGATAGGATGTCACTCGAGTTCCTTACACCTACCCGGAACACATCATCACAGATTCATAAACAAGAATACTTTTAAAATGAAAGAGATTGATCTCAAAATGAAATTTTCATTGATGATAATTATTTTCAAACATGATTTATAATATTTATTTAAGTAGATCCTGTTGTTTTGAAGAATTGGGTTCTCTCCCTTATGATTAATAAGTTGATAAGATCCTCCTTGGTTGGCATTCTCTATGGAAAAAGGGCCTTCCAAAGTGGGTTCAAACTTGCCTCCCATCTTATAAGGGGCAACAATCAGTCTTTTTAGAACTAAAATAAGTTCTCCTACTTGAAAAGCTCTAGTATGGACCAACTTATTATGAGCTTGAATGATTTTAGCTTTGTACAACTTGAGGTTTTGGTATGCCCGTAGGCGTCTCTCCTCCAAACCTTCGAGCTCTTCTAACCATAACTTGGCGTTCTACTTTGTTATGATATTGCTACCCACAGCTATCCTTAGTGATGGGAGTTGGACTTCTAATGGTAGAACAGCTTCAGGCCAATACACTAAAGAGAAAGGAGTAGGAGTTGGAGTTCTATATGTGATTCAATAGCCCAAGGCTTAAACTAACTACTCATGCCACTGTCACATGTTATTGTCAAGTGTTTTCTTTAGTATTTCAATGAGAGCTTTATTGAAGGCTTCTGCTAATCCATTTGACCTAGGGTAGTTGATGGTAGAATATCTCTAATCTATATTATGTCTCTGAGAAAAGTTATTGATCTTGGTGCTCCTGAATGTGGTACTACTATCAGATATAATTCTTCGAGGCACTCCGAACCGATATATGATATGGTTCCTAAAAAACTAGAACACATGTTGAGGTGTGATGTCTCTGTAATCGCCTTTGCCCATTTGGAAAAGTATTCAAGTGTGTAGGATGAACCGATGACCCTTGGAAGAAGGAGGATCAATCAAACCCACTATGTTAGTACCCCAACACTGGAATGTCCATGAAGCTAATGAAGGAGGTAGAATTTTTGGTGGTTGGTGTAGGACCACATTGTGTATTTGACATTGGTGGAATCACCTAGTCATATTCATGCAATCTTTAATCATCGATGGCCAGTAGTACCCTAGTCTCCAGATCTTGGCTTTCATCTTCGAAATGGATTGGTTGGCTCCACATAATCCTGACTGCACCTCGGTCATGATCTTATGAGCTTTGTGATCAAAACCAGTACAAGACACCATCCACAAGAGTGTAGGAAAGTGCACTCTACTCCATCTGCTAGGCTTGGGACTTCTCTTGAGGTAGTTTGCCTTTATTTAGGTAATCCATGAATGGCTGCCTCCAATCCAACTCATCATCCTTCTTAGCAATGGTAACCTCTCCTTCAAGAGAGTACTTTTTGATGAGTTCAATATCAGTAAGGGGTAAGACTTATCTATTTTAGACTTTTATTGATATGGACTCATCCTCTAGACATATCAACTCATTAGCATGCTTGGCTGAAGCATACGTTAAGGCATTCTCTCTTAGAGGAATCTTATAAATGCTAACCTTTGGGATTTGGGCCAACAACTCCATTATGTACTTGTGATAGTGATGGAGCTTGGGCTTTATAACCTTATAAGACCCAGTGATTTGGTTGATAACTAGGTGAGAATCTCTGAAGATGTTGATGTTCTAGATTCTTAAAGTAATGACTAACTCAAGATCGGCAATTAAAGCCTCATATTTGACTTCATTATTGGTGCAAGGATTGGACAGATGATATGAGAATCTCATCACATCACGGTCTAGAGTTAAGAGAACTATTCCTACCCCTACCTTTCCTAAAATAGTAGATTGTGGTTCTTCTCCTCTTTGAGAGGAAGCCGCATCAAAGTACATCTCCTAGTGGTGAATGTTAGTATTCCTTATGTTCATAATTTATTCATCGAGGAGATCATCACTAAGCGAAGAGTCAGCAGGAAGTGGGTGTGCTGCTAAGAAATATGCTAGTGCTTATCCTTTCATCGCACAAAGGAGTACGAAGGTAATGTCAAACTATGAGAGGATCATCGACCATCTTACCAACTGTCTAGATAGCATCGACTATGTTATGAGATACTATAGTGGATTGATCCTAGAGATTAATTTCACCTTATGAGGAAGCATGTAGTATTGTAGCTTTTGGGATGCAAAGATTAAAGCTAGGCAATGCTTCTTAAATGGGTGGATACTTAGCCTCAAGAGGGATTAGATGACGATTGAGATAGTAGAGTGTGTTTTCCTTTCCTTCATCATTGGCTTGGGCCAACAAAGCACCAAGAGAGTTATCTAATGCAACCATTTAAAGTATGAGCGGCTTGCCTAGGATAGGGCCTACTAGAACTGGCGACATCATCAAGTAATGCTTGATGTCTTCAAAGGCAAGCTCACACTTGTCATCCCATTTGAACTTGGCATCCTGTTTGACAAGTGATGAGAATGGTTGAAATCTTCTTGATAGATTTGATATAAAGCATCCTAGATACTCCAACCACCCTTGAAATGATCTAAGTTGAGTTAAACTTTTAGAGGGTGGCATTTTTAATATCACATTGATCTTCTTGAGATCGATTTAAATTCCTTGGTGTCAGACAACAAACCCAAGGAATTTCCCTGAAGCTACTCTGAATGCACACTTCAGGGGGTTCATTTTGAGGATAAATTGTCTTAACTGTTCAAAAACTACTCTCAAGTCAAACAGATTGTATTCCTTTCTCTACTTCTAACCACGAGATCATCGACATCGCACTCAGCTAGATGATGAATGAGTTCATTGAAGATTTGAGTCATAGTCCACTGGTATGTAGCACTGGCATTTTTAAGGCAGAAAGGCATGACCATATAACAATAAATTCCAATTGGGGGTTCTAAAAGCAGTGTTTCTTTCATCTTCATGGGACATACTTATTTGGTTATATCTAAATGAGCCATCCATGAAAGGGAAGACTGTATGAGATGAAGTAATGTCCACCATTAGCTTCGAGAATGGTAGTGGAAATTCATCTTTTGGACATGCCTTGTTTAAATCCATAAAATCAATGCATATAAATTTGGCCATTCTATTTCTTAAATGGGATGGAACTATCTAACCAGGTAGGGTATTTTTCTTCTCGGATGAAGCCAACATCGATCAATTTCTTGACTTCATAAATGATCTGTTGTTTTATGTCTAATCGTATTCATGTAGAAGCTTGCTTTATAGGGTTTGTGGTATGTCCAATCGCTAGTTCATGGGCCCCTATGTCAGGAGCCAATCTTGTTATCTATTCATAATTTCTTAAACTCAGTTAATAACATAACTAAGTCATTGGTTTCAATTTTATTCAATAAAGAACTGATGTATGTCAGGTGTGGATCTTCTTTAGTTCCTAATTTGATTTCCTTGAGCTCATCGATGGTTGACTTGATCTCTTCTTCAAATTCTGGCGGTGCACCTTTGACTTCAAAATTATCTAAATAATCTGAAGTTTCTAAGCACACCTCCTTAATTGAGTTAATATTATTTGAAAAGAACCTATCAGATTCCAAATGATGATGATGAGTAGCATCGTCATCATCATTTGGACCATCGAATCAAGTCTCGATCTTGATTGAGAGCTTTTGCATTTGTTCTTCCATATTCTTTCGAAGTAGTCTAACCTACGCTTTGACCAGGTATATGGGATTAACCCTTTCTTTGCTAAATTATGAACACAAGGGAAGTACCAATCAAAAGGTAATTCTATTAAATCTTTATATGAATCATCCTCAAGTTCTACATCAACTTCTTGACTAGAGGATGATGCTCCTAGAAAGAACCTCTGAGTATTCACCCTGTGGATGACTTAGGGGCTTCCTTAACTACCAAACTCTCAGCTTTTTGAGAGGAAAGTGGGTTTAGAGTTTCCAAATTGATGCCTAACTATTTCACATATAGACTTGGATACACTTATGCTTTGCTTTGGTGCCCGATCTTCATCACTGTTTGGCTCAAGTGTCACCTCCAAGGGAATCTACTGCTGAGAAAAGATGACTGGTGTGCTAACCATATAAGTTTCATTCTATGAACTAGATTGTAAGTTTATATGGATAGCAGGTGTACTCCTAGTAGCAGGACATTCTTATTTGTGGCCAATAAGGAGGTTTTCCACCCTAGGGCGCCTCAACTGGTCTCTTCTCTACCTAGTGGAGGTTAGATCATCCTACCCATATGTTTGAATGGAATAATGAATTATGGTGGAATCTAATATGTCTTCCTCGTCCAAATCTATTTCCTCATTTTCTTTCTATTTTCATTTCTTTTATTTTCTCTTTTTCTTCTTTTTTTTTCTTTTAAAGATGGCCTTTGTTATTTTGTGGGTAGAGGTCTCATATATCCTCTCATGAATTGTAAAGATGAGATCTCCATTTCATGGGTGTCTTATGTATGTTCAAATTGTCTTTGGGCCTAGGCACGGTGACCTCACTTTTTTGGAGTGTAGATTCAATCTTCCCATCATAGAATTAGGAGTCTTCTAGACACTAAGACTTCCCTAATAATAAGACACTTCTAACAATTAGGTAAACACTTAACCTAAGCCAAAAGACTTAGAAGGGTTAACCATAGGATTAGGTTATGCCTTGGGATTAGGATAATCCACCTAAATACAACCCAAATCCAATCCATGTTGTTCTCAAACCAAACCTCAAGTTCAATTCAAATATCAAATTAAAATCCAAGTCCAAACCCAAATTTTAAAACCAAATGATTGAAGCCCATGATCAAATCCAAACTTGAAACCCTTCCTAAGCCATATAATCTATCCAATGGACTTAGCCAAATATTAATCTAAATCAATCCAAGATCAATTGATTTTTTCATAATAAATTTATAGCTTTAATCATCCTCCTAAATATAAATCAAATTTACATTCAAATGATCAAAACTAAATCACACTAAATAAAATTAAATCAAAACCCTTCCTAAGCCACATGACCTATCCCATGGACTTAGCCAAATCTAATTCCAAATCAAGTCAAACTCAATTAATTTTTTCACAAGTAAATCATATTTTCAATCATCTTCAAAAATTTAAATGAAATATACATTTAAACCACCAAAAATAAATCAAACCAAATCAAAATACAAATTTAAGCTGCATGTCCCATCTCCATGGACTTAGCCAGATTCCTTCATTCCAAAACCCAAATTCAATTGATATTCTTTTGAATCAATCATACCTTCAATCATATTTAGAAATATAAATGAAATATATAATCATAAAGCCAAACCAAAATCAACCCAAGTCAAACCCAACTTAACCCTTTTGACTTGAAATGTTCAAATGAACCAAAACTCATTTGAACCCAAGCCAATTGCAATTGAATTTATATATCAATCCCAAATCTATATATAAACTCAACTAAATCAAACTCAACCCAAAATCAAAACTAGACCCAATCCACTTGACCCAAAGTGGCTAATTTGACCTATTTGAGCCAAGTTTTAATCCTACCCAAATTAATTGAGCCAAGCCCATCAAAACCTCCCATCACAATTGTTGATCACCCTAGGTTGATCAATTATCACAAATTAGGTCAAACCAAGTCAACTTGGTCATTTGACCAGGTCAACCCCTTAACCCATATGAACCCAAACTATCCAAACTACAACCTAAGCCAAATCCTATAAACTAATGATTCATAGAAAACTAATGGGCCCTCTTGAATCAAGTTGACCCAAATTGACCTAAAAACTAATTTCAGCCAAATCAAAATATAAACCAAATTGTTTGCAACCAATGGCTCAATTTCATTCCAAATTGATTGTTGAACTTGACCAAAGCCATGATTGGACCTAATTGAACCCAATTGACCTACTTAGCCCAAATTGACCTAAAGGTTCAAGTTGGCCTAAATTAGAACCAAATCCAATTTAATTGAAACCAAAGCCTACAATCATCTTCAATTGGTCAACTAAACCCAAACCAACACCCAACCCAAGCCAATTTGGTCAAATTGGCCAACTTAACGCATTTGACCCAAATGAATTCAAATGTGCCAACATCAAATCTAAGCCAAACTAAACCAAACCAATTGAACCAAAACATCCCAAATGATCATATGAACTTGACCAACCCTTGGTTTGACCCAATTTGACCAATTGGTCAACTTGACCCAACCTAACCCAATTTAACCTTAATGAGTCAAATTAAGCCAAACCTAACCAAATCAACTCCAATTGACTTGAAATTTGGGCTAACCCACATATGGCCCATTTCAAATCTACCTAAATCAAATCCAATGCCAAATGATCATTTTACTCTTAGGTCAAGGGCATCACATGAGACAAATCACCTATGTTAGTGGTCATTTCAAATCCTTGGCCACTTGGTACTCTCCTAATGGTCCACCTAGACACTTAGGACACTATCCAACCTGACCCAAGGGGTGGTTGGGTCAGCCATGACCCATGGGAGGTGAAATCACCTCACCCTCTCTGTTGGAGCATTTGAAACCCATAGGACACCCATGATTCCTCCTTGGTAGCCACCTCCATAACTTTAACCAACCAAGTCGAGCCAACTCACCTCCTCTTTGCCACCCATGACTCCCTGAGATGGTCCAACGACCACTAGAGGCCAAACATGATCCCACCATCCAATCAAGATAAAGGAGGGATAGACCCCCTCATTTCCACTCTAACACATACAAAAATCATGCCTCAGAGCCCTAGCTACCCAAGATGAGTCGCTAGAGCCATTCCCTAAGCTCCCAAGCTCGTTCCTTGATAAAAAATTCCTTTCCCATCCCTCCTAAAATAAGACACTCTGATTTCTAACCAAACTTCCCCATTTCTCCATCAAACTCAAATTAACTTTGCACGCACCTTCCCTAGGCCTCGTCGAGCAATAATGAATCATCTCACAAGCTTCCTGAGCACCGAAGGTGGGACTTCGATCAAAGTCGAGCTCCAAATCATCAGTTCATGGCCTTTTAAGTGAATGTCAAGGAATTGATCCAATTGCTGCTCAACAAGGCTTTATCTCCACTAGATGAAGCTTCACAATAATTTGAGTCACCGATCTTGAGCTCTGGCGAGGTATGTTTCCAAAATTGAACCTTAGAAAAAAATGGGTTGGTTTGAAGAATACTTGCATCTCGTATAATCTTGATTGTTAAATCCCCTCCTATCGATGTCATGAAGGTGTGGAATCCTTTTGGAGTTGATCTGAGCTCGGGCAAGCTAAGATCAAGTGAATAATGGTAGATGAACTCCATTCTCCCTCACTCGTGTGATGTTAGGTCACGTACCATCCATTTCGTGTGATCAGAATGGACGATCGTGATTTGATCCACTAGATCAATCTGATTTAATCCTATTAAGTTATGGGATTAATCATAGTCATCCAATCTTATATCAGATGGTGGATGAGATAGCGTGTCTGCCACCGCCACGTAGGTACTGAGTCATATAAGTTTTAAGTAGCCAATCTCACAGTGCCATATGGGAATCATGCCGCATTAGTGTGCTATGTGGCGCCAATAAGATTAGGCTTTAATAAGGCTTAATTAATCATTTTTAATGGATGAAACTTTTAAAAATCATAAACAATCATAGAGAAATAAAAAATGCAAATAAATACTCATTTTAAAGGTGTATGATCTATCTCCTCCCAGGAAATGAAAGACGGATGTCATTGGTCGATCCTCGCTCAATCCAAGCTCACCCGATCTTGGATGGAGTTCAAACTCACCCCACACCCTCGAAGGAGCATAAGCAAGGTATCCAACAATCAAGATTCAATGGGATTATAATTCCATACACAAGGGAGCAAGCAATTTTTATCTTAGGATCAATTTTGAGCAATACCTCATCAGAGGCTATCACCGGTGCTTCCAACTGAGGAGGTAGCTTCGTCTAGTAGAGATGAATCCCTGTTGAAGGTATCAAGCTTTGATTTGAAGTGGATGGCTAAGTTGATCAAGCTCCCCTTCAATGGAAATCAGCTTTGATCAAAGTTCTCCTTCTCGTGGCTTCATTACTTGGGAAATAACTTGATTGAGCTTGACGAGGTCCCATGATGGTGCTTGTAAGATTAATTTGGGTTTGGTGGAGAATTGGATGAATTTGATCTTCACTTCACCACCCATATTTTGGCTTTAAGCAAAACCTAGAAGGAGATATTAAGGTAACTTGGAAATGGCTTTGGGAAGCTTGGGAATGCTTGGTTTCGATGCCTAGAGCTTAGTCAAATTTAGTACTTGTGGTTTGAGTGGGAATGAGGGGGAGTATATCTCCCCCTCCTTGGATCAAATAGTTAAGACTAAAAATGCCATTTTAACTCAATTATTGAGATTGATTGATCAGTTTTGAATGACAAACACTCCATGTGATTCATTTTAGGTAGTGGAGAGAAGGAGAATGAGTGCCCATGTGCTAGGTGAGTGCATTAGTGATTCCAAGGGCTCAATTCCCATTGGAGGGCTCAATTTGTCCTTGGGTTGGATCATGGCCAACCCAAGCTAATTGGGTCATGTTCACCACCCTCCTTAGTATCCATGTGGACCACTGGAAGGATGCTAAGTGGTCTCGAGAAAGAGTATGACCAAATTCTCAGTTAATTTGGTCATAGGATATCATTTGACTTAGGGGTAAAGTGGTCATTTGGCCTTGATTTTGATTTGGACAAATTTGAGATGATTCAAAAATGGGTTGGACCAAATTTCAAGTGATTTTGAGTTCCTTTGGTTTGAATTAGTTCAATTTGACCCATTTATGTCAAAATTTGGGTAATTGGTCAAATTGGTCAAACCATGGGTTAGATCAAGTTCACGATCATTTGGAGCCTAGGGTCTCATTGGTTTGGTTCAATTTGGTTTATATTTGGTTTTGGTTAATTTAGGTCAAATTGGTCAAGTTGACCAATTTAACCAATTTGACCAATTGGGTTAAGTTATGGGGTTTAGGCTTAGATCATTTGAAATGTATTGTGCTTTGGTTTTAATCAATTTTGGTTTAGTTTGATTTTAAGTTGATTTGACTTTTTTAGGTCAAGTTGGGTTCATGGTCAATTGAGCTAGGGTTTAGTTAGTTGGCCAATTGAAGCTTTGGTCAAGTTCAATAATCAATTGAATGAATTTGACCCGTTAGTTGCAATAAATTTGGTTTAGATCAAGATTTGACCCATTTTGACTTTTAGTCAACTTGGGTCAACTTAGGTCAAGTGGCCAATTAGGCTTGATTTGGCCCAATTGATGGCTTGGTCAAGTTTAATCATTGATTATGAACTAGTTTAGATCAATGGTTTCAATCAATTTGGCATATGGTGAATTTTGGCTAGTTTAGGTTTCATTTGGGCTAAGTTTTAACTTGTTCAAAGGCTAGGTTTGACTTGGTTTGACCCAATTTGAGTGATTAATCATCCTAGGATGATTGTTGCTCACAATGTGAGGCTTAGATGGTCTTAGTTCAATCCAATTTGGGTTGATTAGAATTTAGCTCAAAAAGGTCCTTTAGGTCACTTTGGGTCAAGTGAGTCTACGTGGGCCAATTGGCTTGATCAAGGCTTGATTCAAGTTTGATAGAGTTCACATATGGACTTATGATTGAAATTTAAATCCAATTGCAAGTGATTTGGAGTCAAATGGGTTTTGATTCATTTCACAATTCCAAGTTCAAAGGATGAACATGGGTTTGATTTGGGCTAGTTTGATTTTGGTTTGGGCATGTGATTGAAGGAATGATGGTTTTAAGAGAAAATACAAAGGTTTGGATTGATTTGAGAATGATTTGGTTAAGTTCAAGAATTTGACTTGAAAGGGTATAGGTTGGATTTTGGTTAGATTTGGAGTTGAATTTTGAATTTAGTTTAATTATTTGAATTTATATTTCATTTATATTTGTGAATATAAATGAGATAAAGGGTTATGAGAAAATATTTTAGTTTGGAGTTTGGATTTGATTTGAGCTAAGTCCATAAGATGAGATCAAAAGGCTTAAGAAAGATTTTGGAATTTGATAATGGGTTTCAATTATTTGGAATTAATTCATGATTTGAGTTTTGGAATTGATTTATGATTTGAGAAAATTAATTGAGTTAAAATTGATTTAAGATTTGACTTTGAAGTTGATTCATGATTTGAGAAAATCAATTGAGTTGGAATTGATTTAAGATTTGATTTGGAATTGATTCATGATTTGAGAAAATCAATTGAGTTGGAATTGATTTAAGATTTGATTTGGAATTAATTCATGATTTGAGAAAATCAATTTTGTTGAAATTAATTTAAGATTTGATTTGGAATTAATTCATAATTTGAGAAAATCAATTGAGTTGGAATTGATTTAAGATTTGAATTTGAAGTTTGGTTTGAAAGAAGGAAGCAAGGATTGGGTTTAAGCTATAGGGTAGGCAAATCTTTCTAATACCCCTAAGGCATAACCTATTCCTATGGCTAACTCTTCTAATCTCTAAGGTTAGGTTAAGTGTTCACTTAATCACTAGAAGTGTCTTAAGACTAAGGAACTCTTAGTGTTTAGAGGAGTCCTTATGTCTAGGATGGAGAAGTTGAAAGCTCAGTCCAAAAGTGAGGTCAACAAAGGGTGCCTAATAGGTGTGGTGGCCGACAAGTACACCATGTATTGGTGTTGATTGAGATGATCAAGATCTTTGAGTGATCACAAGACCAACAAATGATCTACTCCTAAACTCAAGGTGCAGAAGGAATCAAGATCATAGTGCAATGTGACTCTACTCATGTCAATAACATAAGAGAGAGAAGCGGGGGGGAGTCCACTAGGGATAGTGTATGTTAACCTTCCATTAGGGAAGCAGAAATCCACTGGGAGATTATAATTTGGAATCCACCATGGATAGAAGATGTGAACCTTCCACTCAAGAACAAGTTCGGGTTGGATTGAATTGACTCACTAGGAGATTGAAATAATCTCAAAGAGATGATGATTGATTTGATTTATTTGATTTGACTCCTGGGAGGTTGGTTTATTTTGCATCTCACTAAGGAGAAGGCGATTGATTTGATTTTTTAATTTGACTCCAGGGGGAGGTTTGATTGATTTTGTTTTGATTTTAAATTTTGGATTTTGAGATGGACCATGTCGTTATGGACGCCAGGAGCCATGTTGGCCTTGCCCAAGATTTACCAATCCAAAGGGGTAGTCTACTAACCACATAGTAGGACTATTCAACCAAAGGGTGTCATTAGGTGTACAATGGGGTAGACTTACATTAGGGGTGAGCTAGTTCAACCAACCTTTTTGTGACTACTAAGTGAATGCATCTAGGGACTTAAATCAGCTCAAAGATTATCAAAATTAATTTCATTTCTTAATTATATTTGATGGATCCCATTGGTTTGCGATGGAGTCCACTAAGTAGGCACCATATCAGCCTTGACCTACCTCAGATTTAGCGATCAAAAGAGAGTAGTTCCCCAGCCGAAGGGAGAACTATCCAACCAAAGGTGTGCCTTTTGGTTTGCAGTGGTTAATTCAAGGAAGAATGCAAAGGGACTCACATATTTCTTAAATAATAGACCACTATGGTGACACATTAGCAAAGTAACATGCCAACCCGACCTAGGGCTGCCCATCGGTTTGCGACAGTCATGCTAAAAAAAATGTTTAGTAGGCTTATATCTTCCAAAGAAAAATGACTATCAGGGTAATTTATTTGTGGCAAAATAGATTGAGCCTGACCTAAGGGTGACTACAGAGAGAGTACTGACCCGGGGACTTATCTCAACTCAAGTGTAGTTAGGCAATTCCTATAGGGAGTTCTGCTGACACTACCTTAAAGATAGGATGCTTGCTTGTTAACGGGGTCACTGAAGGCTTGAATCCTAATGCACAAGTGAATATTTGTTTTTGTTTATTTGTTTGTTTGTTTATCATGGGCCCTATTGGTTTATCATAAGAAGGAGCTTATATCACCTAGACCTATCTCAAATTTACTAAACCATGAGAGAATCACATCCGAACAAATTCTCCAACCATAGGGTGGCTACTAGGAAAGGGGACTATTGAATCCAAAAGTAACCTGGGTAGTGTCTAGATGGGGTCGTTAAGGAAGTAATCCAAGTAGAGTGCCCACAAGGGAGGGGCCGCTAAGGGCTTTATCCAAAAACCGTGAGGAAGGTAATATCTATAAGTATTCGGTAGCCAACTAATAGAGAAAGCAAGGGGACTCACATCTACCAAGAGTGGAGTGCCCAATGGGTGAGTCGCTGTTAGCATAGTGAACATCAACCAACTTAAGGTGCCTATTAGTTTGCAATAATCAGTCTAGGAAGAAAGCATCCCATACTCACATCCTCCAATAGCTCGATCCTAGGATAGTCTATGTTTGGCTCGATAGGTGTTATTCGACCTAGGATGACTACTGAGTGAATACCACTGGGGGACTTATCCTAAGCCTCAAATATACTCGACCTAGTCAAATTATTATGGCTAGTACAAGAAGAAAGCATGTAAACTTACATCTTCTTAAATAAATCCAACATGAGGTAGCTTAGTAGCTGAGCAGTGATGCCTACTTAACTAACAAGAAGCTTGTCAGTTTGCAATGGTCAAGTCAGGAAGAAAGCATGGGAATCACATCCTCCAGATAAATAATCACTAGGGTGACACCCTAGCAAGGTAGCATGCTGGCCAGACCTAGAGCAGCTAATGAGTGAGTGCCATAGAGGGCTTGCTCCCACATCAAAATAGCAGACAAAAGATATGTTTTTGTGTTTGTGTTTGTGTTTGAAGAGGAAGATGCGCTTGGGTTCTTTTTATCCTAAAACAAGCTTAAAAGTTGATTAAATGGTTATACGAATGGAAGTTGTGATCCCACTAAGAAAGGATGCCGCTTGGGTTATCTTACACCTAACTTAGTCATGCTAGTCAAAGTAGGACGCATCTTGGGTTCTCTCACACCTACCGAATAGTCTTTGAGGAATCGTGTTTAATTTTTGTTCATGTTGTGAAAGAGGGATAGGATGCCTCTCAGGTTCTCTTACACCTACCCTAAACAGATCGTGGAAGATTTGCAAACAAGCAAACAGTGCTTCTACTGATGAGAATATTTTGATGATTTGGAAAAGAATTTTTATGATAATTATTTTCAAACATTATTTTATGGGTAGTATTTCTTCAAATAAAGCCCATTAATTGGAAGCATTGTGTGTTCCCCTTTACAATCAATAAGTTGGTAAGATCCTCCTTGGTAGGCCTTCTCAATGATAAAAGGGCCTTCCCAAGTGGTTTCAAACTTACCTCCCATTTTTTGAGCAACAATTGGTCTCTTAGAATTAAAATAAGCTCTTCCCAAAAACCTCTAGGCGGACCAGGTTTGTTGTGAGCTTGAATCATCTTGGCTTTGTATAACTCAAGGTTTTGGCACCCCCATTGGAGTCTCTCTTCCAAACCTTCAAGCTCTTCTAACAACTTGGCATTCTATTTGTAGTGATTTTACTTTACTATATCTTAGTGATGGGAGTTGAACTTCTAAGGGTATAATGGCTTCAGACCCATACATTAAGGAGAATGGGGTAGATTGAGTTGGAGTTCTGTATGTGGTGCGGTATGCCATCAAAGCTTCAACTAGCTGCTCATGCCACTATCGCTTATTGTCATCAAGTGTCTTCTTTAGCATCTAGATGAGAGTTTTGTTGAGTGCTTCTGCTAGGACATTTTCCCTAGGATAGTATATGTTGTAGTATCTACAATCTATATTTTGTCTCATGGTGAAGCTTTTGATCTTCATTCTCTTGAATGAAGTACCATTATCGAATATAATTTGTTGAGGGCACCCCCTATATATGGTTCCTAAAATTGGAGCACATCTTTGAGTTGTGACTCTCAGTGTGGGATTGCCCCCACTTGGAAAAGTAGTTAGTGGCGGTTAAGATGAACATATGACCCTTGGAAGAAGGAGGATAGATAGGACCCTCTATATCGGTACTCAAATGGCCATGAGGTCAATGTAGGATGTAGAATGTTAGGTGGTTGATGTAGGACCACACAATGTACTGAGTGGCATCTCCGGCTACATCCATGTGTATGATCATCGAAGGTTAATAGTATCCTAATATCTTGATCTTTGCTTTCATCTTTTAGACCGGATTGATGAGCTCCACATAGACTTGAATGTACCTCGATCATGATCTTGCATGCTTCATGTTTGTCTAAACAATGCATAATGACATTTGACCAAAAGACTGTTGGTACAAGGTGTCATCCACGAGAGCATAGGAGAGAGCTCTCTGCTTCATCTAACGGGCATGTGATTTCTCTTGAGGTAGTTTGTCTGTGTTCAAGTAATCTATGAATGGTTGCCTCCAATCCTACTCCTCGTCTTTATTGGCAATGGCAAACTCCCCTTCAAGAGAAAGTCTTTCGACAAGTTTAGCAACAATAAGGGATAGGACTTGTCTATTTTGGACCCTTATTGGAATGGACTTATCTTCTGGACATGCCAATTCCTTGGCGAGTTTGGCCAAAGCATTTACTACTGCATTCTTTCCTCGAGGAACCTTGTAGATGGTGACCTCAGGTATTTGGGCCAACAGCTTCATGGTGTACTCATGGTAGTGATGAAGCTTAGGCTTTAGAACTTTATAGGACCCAACAATGGTTGAGTAGCTAAGAATCCGTATATGTTGATGCTTTTGACACACACTTTAATAGCTAACTCTAGGACCGATCAAAGCCCATACTTTGCTTCATTGTTGGTGCATGGATTGGATAGAAAGTATGAGAATCTCATCACATCATGGTTGTTTTTCTTTTTGAAAGGAAGTCGCACCTTCAAAATACATCTCCCAACGGTGATTGTCAACCTCCCCTAAGTTCATGATTTGTTCATCAGGGAGATCATCACTAAGCAGAGAATCAACATGAAGTGTGTCGGTAACAAATCGCTAGTGTATGTCCTTTCACCACGGAGGTGAATGTAATATCAAATTGTGAGAGAATCATGGACCAACGTGCCAACCATCTAGATAACATCGGCCGTGTCATGAGATACTATAGTGGATTGATTCTTGAAATAAAATTCACCTTATGATAATGCATATAATGTCATATCTTTTGGGATGCAAAGATTATAGCTAGGCAATGTTTCTCAATAGGTGGGTAGTTCACTTTAGTAGGGATCAGATGATGCTTGAGTTAGTAGAGAGTGATCTCCTTCCGCTCATCATTGGTTTGGGCTAACAACATTCTAAGGGAGTCATCCAATGCCATAGTGTAGAGCATAAGTGGCTTGCCCAGGATAGGGGCTACTAGAACTGGCAGCTTAACCAAATACTGCTTGATGTCTTCAAAAGTATGCTAGCACTTGTCATCCCACTTGAACTTGGCATCCTTTTTGACAAGTGCTAAAAATGGCTTGCATTTCCCTGATAGGTTTGAGATAAAGCACCTTAGAAATGCCAACCACCCTTAGAACGATGTTGAGTTAAACTTTTAGGGGTGACATTTCTAAGATAGTTTTGATCTTTTTGGCTCTATCGCTATTCCCAGACAACAAACCCAAGAAACTTCCAAGCTACTTTGAATGCACATTTCAAGGGGTTCATTTTGAGGTTAAATGTCATAATAGTTCAAAACTACTCAAGTCAAAGAGATGATCTTCCTTTTCTTTGCTTTTGACTACTAGATCATCAATATAGCATTCAACTTGATGATGAATGAGTTCGTTGAAGATGAGTCATGGTCCACGGTATGTATCGACATTTTAATCGAAAGGCATGACCTTATAACAAGATTTGATCGGGGTTGAAAAGTGTTTCTTTCATCCTCAAGGTCCATCTTGATTTAGTTATAGCGGATGATCCATGAAGAAGCATACTACATGAGATGAGGTATGTCCACCATTAATTTTGGTATAGGAAGTGGAAATTCATCCTTAGGACATGCCTTATTTAAGTCGATGCATATGCAATTTGGCCATTCTTTTCTTAACTAGCATGACACGGTTAACGTAGGATATTTTTCTTCCCGATGAAACTAGCATCAATCAATTTCTTGACTTTGAAATGACCTATTATTCTAATTTCTAATGCATCTAGGAGCTTGCTTGATAGGGTTGTCTATTACTAGTTTGTGGGCTACATTAGAGATAATTGGGCATCTTCATAGCTCCATGCAAAGAAATCCTTAAACTTAGTCAATAGCCTAACTAAGTCATTGGTTTCTTCTTCATTAAATCGAGAACTGATGTATGTAGAGCATGGATCTTCTTCTATCACGAGGTTGATTTCTTTGAGCTTATCGATAGTTGAATGGATTTCCTCTTCAAATTTTGGAGGTGCATCTCTGATTTGAAGATCATCAGCATCATCTAAAGTTTCTAAATACACATCCTCATAAGAGTTATTGTGGTTTGAGTAGAACCTATCAGACTCCAGATGATTGGTGACAACTAAGCAGTAACCATCATCATCAATTGGACCCTTTGTACTGAATCCTAATCCTGGTCTTGATTGTGCAACCCTTCCTTTATTGTTCATCTATTTCTCAAAATACTCTAACTTATGCTTGGACCATGTATAAGGAATCAAACCTTTCTTTGCAAGATTATGAACACAAGGCGAGTACCAATCAAAAGTTAATTCCATTTAATCTTTATATGATTTTTTTTCAAGTTCTACATCTACTTCTGGACTTGAGGATGATGATCCCAATAGAAATCTCTTTGGCTTTACATTCATGGAAGACTTAGGGGCTTTCTTATCTACTAAACCTTCAACGTTTTGAGAAGAAAGTGAGGTTAGAGCTAAAGTTCCCAACTCTTGCAGTTTTACATAAACTGATTCATGCATTCGTGTTTTCCATGGAGGCCTAGTCTTCGTCACTATTTGGCTCGATTGTCACCTCCAATGAAACCTTGTTGAGAGGGGTTGGTTGGTGTGCTAATCACATGAGACATCCTCGAGCTGGATTTCAAGTCTTTGTGAATAGTTGTAGTACTGAACTAGAACATGATGTTGGTAACGCCAACCAGGGGGTCCACCTCTAGAACTTCCTATACCTCTACCTCTCCTGGTGGAGGTCAGTCATCCTACCCATATGTCCATATGGTGGAATGAACTATTCGTGGAATTTAACATGCGGCTATAATTCATCTTTGGTGTCCCATTCTCACTCATTAGTGCTTTCCTTCTTCTTTTCTTTTTCTTTTTATTTTTCTATTTCATATTTTTTCTCTTTTGTATTTGAATTTTGGCCAAATTCATGAGAAAGGGTGTTTTGATTTTGAGGAAGTTAGTAGGCTGCATACTCATATATCTCAACCTCTCTAACTAAAAATTGTTTTTCATCTCCTTTGACACAGTATTCGATTCAATCTCTTCAAAACTTGATGCACTGATGGAGGAAGGATGGAATCATCTTATTCTAGTGTCTCCAAGGCTTACTGAGCAAAGCATTGAATGATGTATTTGAATCAATTACATAGAACTTGGCTTTAGTCTTCTAGTCACCTATTTCCAAATGTAACACCGTGGAACCTAAAGCCCTCTCGCCCTGTTCGTTGAATCTTTTCAACATCATCTGATCTCTTTGGACCTTATAGATATCAATCCTCAAATAGATAAAAGTTTCTAGGCTCATAATGTTCACTGATGCACCTGGATCAACTAAAACACTAGAAAGTTTGAATTTGTCCATATCCACTATAATATAGAGGGGACGGTTGTGCTCCATGTCCCCAGAAGAAGGTCTTCATCGGTGAATGTGACTCCCTGGGCTTCTCTTGAATAATGTGTCATCTCCAACATTGATCAGCTGAGCTAAGCATATCTCTAGATCAAGAAGAGCCTTGATTAATGATTCCCTCATTTCTTTGGATAAGACAAAGGCATCATATATGCTTAGTTTAGCTGGAAACTTTCTTAGGTGATCAAGGACATTCTTTGGGCTAATCCTCCATGAGCATATCCATAGTTGGAGCATCCTATGGAGGAGCCTTTTGCTTGTTGGTACTAAAGACTTATTTCCCCTAATCTTGAGGTGCTACCCTAGGAGGTAGAACCTTACCATTTCGGAGGTTAACTTTGGTGATCTCCTGCAGTGGGTTAGTGGAAGATTCTACACATCAAGCATACCTATAGCTTCTCCTATAGGACCCTCGGAATCAAATGAGTCCAAGTCTATCGCAAAAGGTGAACCCGTAGTATTCAAAAAGGAAAGTACATCTCTGAATAAAAAAGAGGATGATCAGAGTTGTTATAATTATTAAGACTTGAAGAGTTTTCTAAAATAGTAGAATCAAATAACCAATAAGAAGTGGCACAGATGTAATTTAAACTAACTTTATTCCTCGATTTCTTAGATTTAGAAGAAGGTACATAGTAAAAATCTAGTAAAGTAAGTGGGGTGAGGGATTTGATGCCCTCATCCACCGATACAAGTTGACTACTAGAAGAGCTAGGCTGAAGTAGAGACAAGTAGTAGAATGGTGGAATGGATGGGCTTTGGTGGTTGCTACTTAGCTCTCCTAGGTTAGTATGGGTTGCTGCTGCTGAGCTCCCACTTTCCCAAAGTTGTCTTTGGTAACTTACAAAACTTCCTTGATGTTGGAGGTTTGAGTTACCTCAAGCACTTCCAAGAAAAGTTTCTTGATTTTTGAAACAATCTTTTTAGAGGTTCGGGATAAAGAGATATCCCAACCTTCTTTTATTTTAAAAGGATCACATGTATCCCCAAAGATTACCCTAGTTTAACTGGATGTTTATTCCACTAGATATTCCTTAGGGATAACTATGGTGCTTGACTTGTAATGGTCAAGCGGTCCTTAAATGTAAAGCAATCCTCCAAAACATGGCCTAGCATGCGGTAGGGAAAAGTTAGGATCATTGCTCTTACCACTTCCTCCGGCTTCCTAGGCTGGGTAGCTAAAATCAAGTTTCTTTAAGAGGTTCTTAAATATTTTCCTAACTTCCCTCTTAAATAAGTAAGGTTTTTAGTTTATCCAAAAGAGTAGGTGGATGATAGCTACCTAGGGCAGGTATGTGTACCATTGTTGTGAATATGGCTGAGGAGGAGGCGGCAAAGGCCATGGAGGCTAATATGATGGCTGATATGATGGCCTAAGCAGTGGTAAAGGAGGTGGAAGTGATGGCTGTTGAGCTGGAGGTCTATCATGCTGATCCCTAGTCGGTTGCTTCCCCTCGTCCAATCCTCCTACTGCCCTAGCTTCTTTTCATAGACCTTCTATGACTTTGGCTTTGATGACTGATCTTGAAAAAGGCAACTATTTGGCCTCTCCTTGTAGACTAATCGCCTTGTTAATTATCTTCTCAAATTCCTTGATGGTGAAACCTTTAAGCATGAAGGTGACTGGGCCATGAATATTCTTTAGTAGAATTTCAATAATGTGCTATTCAGACAGTTGTGATTTGCATTTCATGCTTAAATTGTTTTATCTGAGAGAATAGTCAATGAGAGACTCACTGGGGTGTCGTGTGCTACAATGAGATCGCTCATAATTACCCTTTGTTGAGCTCTAGCAAACCTCTTAACAAAGAGTTGATCCAACTCAGCAAAAGACTTCACTGAATCATTAGGGAGTTCAATGTACTAATCAAAAGCTATACACGCTAGGGATGGAATAATAGTGCATTGTTGCCTCCAACATTGCAACAGTACAAGTGCATTATAGGTATGGGTTCCCCGCCAAAACTTATGAAATAAGGTGGCACAAAACCCTTAGGATATTGGATAGCATCGAATTCCTGTAGGTAGGGTCTACCCTTTGGAATTGATGAACCACCTCGAGCTTACTCCAATGCTTCTCTTACTTGTTGTTCAACCATGAGCTTGATCTCTTGTTCTTGTATGGAGGTATTGTCCACTACTTTCCTATACAAGCTAGTGTTGCCCTACTCTACTGGAGGTGAACTCTTGGGTTGATCAGACATGCAAGAACTTCAGTCGGCGGTCTCCACAATGGTAGGGTTGCTACTGGGCTTGATTCAGTGCTAGAACTATCGCTAGTAAATCTTCAAGCCTCTTTCCCATCTTATCAATTTGCTCATCCTTCTATTTGAGTTATTGAAGGAGGTGTTGGGAATAGGTTGTGTCATGTTGCGTAACACCTTCCAAACCATGCTGATCCCGAAGGAGGGAATCTCTGGTATCAACCATATGCAACTCTACTGAGTCTTCCAACAAATCATCTTCCATTGGGATCAAAGCTAACCTTCTCTTCCTCTATGTTAGACCAGTCATACCCTAGGATTTCCTTCTTCTCAATGAGATACTATGCTATGATATCATCTAAGGAGCAATCAAACTGTGTAGGCACAAATGCTCATGGCAGATTGGTGGTGGGATCATGCTCATGAACATAGATACATCTGAACTCCCTGGCTACTAGAGAGCTAACCCTGTGAGGTCTATGCTCACTACAAGAAATGTGCTCATGGCCATTAATTGCTCTAGGTGGAGTACTTCCACAGTGAGATCTATGCCATAAGACAACGACTGTTTCCTTCTCCCTCTACTGCTGTTACAACCATGATCTGTTGAGGTGGTGGTGGTGATGGCACGACTACGATACTATGAAATTGCTACTCCCTCTTCACCCCAATTGAAGTAGGAGGTCAAGTAAGAGAGCTCGACCTTGCCTCAGTTGATGGTGTAGATGAAATGGGATCTCTTGGCCATAGCCAGATCACCAGTGGGGCTTTCTTTTCCCCTGATGCTAACTTCATAGATTTAGATGGAACTGTGGAAGATGGGGCCTGTACTGGTGATGGAAGACATGAAGTGGAGTGGTGTGATGGAGACAACATGAACTCCCTCTATGCGGGGGCTCTCCTCCCATGGTGGGTAGTACCAATCAATAGAATGCTATCGGTGGGGCCAGACCGCATGTCGATCATGGAATCTATGAGGGCAGAGGCTGTTAACTACATAGTTTACCTTCACCTTTCTCTGCTAGTAACATGCACTGATATATGGGCCTCGTGGGCCTTCTCCTGATGGATATGCTCACCCACACTGTGAGGAATAAACGATCATAAATAAAATTGGGCACTAGACTCTGACTGTCCATAAGCCCTACCAACCTGGCACAGAATGGTCATGAGGCTGGCATAAGACCTCCTCTTATCTCTGCTAGGTGCCTCATACTGAATTATAGGTGGAGGTGACACTGTAATCTTTCTAATATCTTCCTCTCCATCAGATTTAGAAAAAGAATGGAACTTGTTCTATGTGATCAGAGCAGAAACTATCGTGGGTGACTCCTCTACTGAAATATGAGAGACCGCTTCCATCTCCTTGTCTATGCACATATGATATCACTTGATCTTGTGGTTCTTGTTACGACACTGAGTTCTACTGGGTGGAGTAGTGTAGGAACTAGACCCTATCTTAAAGGTAGGAGAGTCTATCCCTAAAGCCAGAGTAGCCTTGTCCTTAGAGGAAGCAAGTGAGTGGGTACTAGCATGTACTGGGGAAGTAATGAGAATAATTGAACATACTAGCAAAAGAGCTATGGTTGTTGTGGGAACCTCCACCATCTTCCTCTTCAGTGAGGGAAATTCAGAATCTGAAGGCATCTCAACATGGATGATAAGCTTCTACCTAGTCACCACATTCCTACAGACGGTGGTGAGGGTTGCCCCCTCACAAGTGATCCTGGCCCCCTCAAATCCTTGGCCAATGTGTATCAGATGAGAGAAATCAGTCTCTGGGAGGTTGGCTTGATCCAAGGCCAATACCATCCCAAAGGGGAAAGTGAACACATACTTTTGAGCATCCATTTACTCTACTGAACTTAAGAAAAAGCTGACTAAGACTGAATTTGGAACTCTGCAATTGTTGGAAACAAATTCAAATCTAATTTTCTATTTTGATATTCTGTTGATTGATTTTTGAATTTGATTTTTAGTTTGAACCCACACTCAACAATTTGAATATGCTAAATGGGGCTCTTTGAATTTAGGAGAGTAATTTTGAATGAATTGGAGAAGAGATTTTAAGTTTTAGAATCCTCTTTCAATAAATTTATCTATGTTGAAAATGAGTTTAAATATCTTGACAAGATTCTTGATGCTTCCATTGGTTCATATTTGAATTTTATTTTTATGTTTGGGGAATTGATTTAGTTTAATTTTAGAACAATTAAGTTGATTTATGTTTTGTTTAGGTTAAGGTGTATGTTAAGTCCATTAATTACCCATTACCTACCCCAATTTAACATAATTAACCTAACAATTATGAGCCAACATATGATATGCAATCAGATGAAATTTAAATCAATAATGCACCTAGGAAAGAAAGGGGCCTAATGCAATTGGCTCATAATTATTGATTAATTAAGCTAAAGGGTTTAATTAAGTACTTTCATAGCCTTCCCACATATATGAGTTGGAATGGTTTCCTTAAGTTTACCTTAGGTTGTTGAACACCTAAGGATCTACCCAAAAAAATATTGATTAAGTTTAGATTTATTTTAAAAATTTGATTAAGCTTATTAAGTAGATCATTAGTGGATTAACCCTTAATTAGGTTTGGATTAAGGAAGAAAGGGGGTTTAGGGAATAACTTAGGAAAAATACCCCAAACCCATTCCATTAACCTCCTCTTCACTTAAACAATGCTTAATTATCTCAATTCAGTCATTTAACCACTGTTCACATGCCTAATTACTCTTAATTACATTAAGAGCATGATTAGGGATTTATTAACTAATTTCCCTAATTAACTCATTAATAAATTCCTAGAAAATTAGGGGAGGTAGAAGTCATCCCACTAAACATACCTAAGAAGTTTAGAATTAATTAATGAAATGATTAGGGAGTAATTAGGGTTATTAAATTTTTAATTAAACTCTAATTAAGGAAAATTCACTGTTCAAAATTTATTAGAAATAATTTTATGTTATTTCTCACTAAATTATCTTTAAAATGAGCCATCATTTTTTTTATTTTTCTACATTTAATTTTGAATTTAGGAAGTTTCAGTGATTAAGGGATAATTTAATAGCCCTAATTAATTAACTAATCTCATCGGTGCCACATGGACCGCTGATGTGGCGCGCACTTTCCATGTGGCACGACGGATTCATTATTTAAGTTATCAAATCATATGCCGCATCAATCAGTGGTGCTACGTACTTTCTCCTTGGTCGTCCGATCAAGGATCAGACGGTCAGGATAAAACCCATGGCTCTAAAGGAAATAATCAATGGATCTAGCACATTTAATCAGGATCGTCCATCCAAAACATACAGGATGGATGGTCCATGATTCATCCCTGCATTTTCCTGTGGGAAATGAAGACCATCCATCACTCATGGCTTGATCCGAGCTCACTTGATCTCGGATAAGGATAAGATTCAACCTACACCTTCTAGGAGCATAGAGAAGAAGATCTAACAGTGGAAATTCAATGGGATTAAAAATCCGTTCACAAAGGACCAAAGAATTTTCAACCTAAGCTCAGTTTTGATTCATACCTCATAGAGGCTATCACCAGTGCTTCCAACCATTGTGGTAGCTTCTTCTAGTGGAGACAAAGCCCTGTTAAAGGTTTGAAGGTTCAATTTATAATGGATCTTCCAATTTACCAAAGCTTGCTTCAATGGCTTGCGGCTTTGGTCTAGGTGAGGCTTACCATGGCTTAGAGACTTGGGAGAAGCTTTGGATGAGCTCGACTTGCCTCCATGATGGTGATTACAAGAGCAATTAGATTTCGGTGGAGTGATGAGTTGGAAATTTCTCCTACCTCCCCTATTTTTGGCTTAAGCAAAATTGATAAGAGAGAAATGGAATGAGCTCTAGAATTCTTAGGGAAGCTTGTAGATACTTGCCTTTGATCCTCTGAGCTCAATCAAATGCAAGAGTCAATAATTGAATTGGAAGAAGGGGGAGTATATCTCCCCCTACTTGAATTGGATGGTTGATAGCATTCTTACCATTTTGATCAAATTGATCAGATTGAATTGGTTGTTTAGGTTGTTAAGGATCCCATATGGTTCGATTTTGGCATAAGGGTGGAAGTGTGGAGGTACACATGGGTTAAAATGAATGTGGGAGGTGATCCATGTGGAGAAATTTGTGTGGGATGATCAATTTTGGCCTTGGGTTGGGTTTGGCTGACCCAAACCCATTGGGTCATGTGCACCACCTCCCTTGGTGTCCAAATGGTCCACTAGGAGGATGCCAAGTGGCCATGAAAAAGGAATTGACAAAATTCCAAGTGGATTTGGCCATAGGTTACCCTTTGACATAGGGATAAAATGGTCATTTGGCTTTGATTTTGATTTGGGCAAATTTGGTATGATTGAAAGATGGTTTGTGCCAATTTTCAAGGAATTTGGAGTTTATTTGATATGATTTGGTTCAAGTTGACCCATTTAGGTCAAAATGGGTCAACTTGGGACAGGTTGACTAATTGGTCAAATTGGGTCAAGTTGACCAATTGGTCAAATTAGGTTGAACCATGGGTTAGGTCAAGTTCATATGAACATTTGAAGTGTTTTGGTATCTTTGATTTGGTTCAATTTGGTTTAGATTTTGTTTTGGTTTATTTGAATTCATTTAGGTCAAATAAGTCAAGTTGACCAATTTGACCCATTTGATCGTGGGTTGGTTTAGGCTTGGTTAATCATTTGAAATTATTTATAAGCTTTGGTTTCAATCAATTTTGGTTTGGTTTGATTTCAAGTTGATTTGACCATTTATGTCAAGTTGGGTTCTTGGTCAATTGGGCTAGGTTGGGTCTTGTTAGTTAATTAAGTCTTTGGTCAAGTTCACCAAGTAATTAGGAATGAATTTGATCCATTGATTGTAATCAATTTGTCTTAGATCAAGTTTTAACACATTTTGACTTTTTAGGTCAACTTGGGTCAACTTAGGTCAAGTGGCCAATTGGGCTAGGTTTGGCTCAAATGATGACTTGGTCAAGTCCAATCATTGATCATGAATTGGTTTAGATTAATGGTTTCACTCAAATTGTCCTGTGGTGGATGTTGGCTAGTTTAAGTTTCCTTTGAACTAAGTGTTGACTTGGTCAAAGGTTATGTTTGACTTGGTTTGACCTAATTTGAGTGATTGATCATCCTACGATGATTGTTGCTCACAATGTGAGCTTAGTTGAGCTTAGTTCATTCTAATTTAGGTAGGATTAGAATTTGGCTCAAGAAGGTACTTTAGGTCACTTTGGGTCAAGTGAGCCTAAATGGGTCAATTTACTTGATCAAGGCTTGATTAAAGTTTGGTTGAACTCACATATGGACTTATGATTGAAATATGAACCTGATTACAAGTGATTTAGAGTCAAATGGGTTTTGATTTATTTGACAATTTCAAGTTCAAAGGATGAACATGGGTTTGATTTGAGTTTGAGTTTTGAATTTATTTTTGGTTTGATGGTTTAAGTTTATGATTGAATTTGGTTTGTGATTGAAGGATTGATTGTTTGAGAAGAAAATCCAAAGGTTTGGATTGATTTGAGTTGGATTTAGCTAAGTTCAAGAATTTGACTTGAAAGAGTTTAGGTTGAACTTTGGATGGATTTGGGCTTGAGTTTTGAATTTAGTTTTGGTCATTTGAATTTATAGGGGTCATGTTAGCCTTGTTAGTTGACTCCAAGTCAATCTCAAGAGGTGAACCTAATTTATTTAGAGAAGGATAGTCCGACTATGAATTAAAGAGGATAGGATCAGAACTACTAGAGCTATTATTTTTATTTAGACTCGAAAAGCTTTCAATAAGAATAAAATCAAGAGCATTTGAAGAAACAATATATAAGTAGAATCAACTTTATTCATTAATTTCTTTTTAGGTTGTGGTACATAATAGAAATCAAGTAAAGTAAGCAGAGTAAGGGATTTAGTGCCCTTATCTGTAGATACAACACTCTTGCCAGAAGAAGAGGAGCTAGAAGAACAAGTAGTAGATGTAATGGTGGAAGGACTACTAGACTCAGACGGTGGCTGCACTACTGGACTATCCTTAGCAAGTATGGTGAGCTGCTGCTATTGATGGGTTGTTTCCCTCTCCTAATTTTCCTTTATAATAATCAAAATTTTCTTGGTGTTAGAGGTTTGACCTATTTCAGGTCTTGATCTTAGAAATGATCTTCTTAGAGGTTCATGATAAAGAGATATCCTAACCTTTTTTGGTCTTAGGAGGATCCCAAGAATCCCCAAGGATTACTCTAACTCAACTAGATGGTTCTTCTAATAAGTATTCCTTAGAGATAACTTTGGCACCCAACTTGTAGTTGTGCTCAAGCTAATCTTTAAAAGTGATACAATCCTCTAAGATATGGCCTACCATGCGGTGATAGGGGCAATAGCTAGGATCATTGCTCTTGCCCACTTCCTCTAACCTCTTAGCTATTGTAACTAAAAGTTAGGTTTTTTAAGAGATTCTTAAAGATTTTCCTAACTACCTACTTCTTGAATGAATATGGCTTATTTAATCTATTGTAAAGAGTAGGTGGAAAGTAGCTGCCTGGCAATGGATATGAATACTGCTGTTGGGTAGGCTACTGTGGTGATGGAAATGGTCATTGTGGCAGCTACAGTGGCTAGTATAATGGCCAAGGTAGTGGAAGAGGAGGTGGCAAAGGAGGCTACTAAGGTTGTAGTCTCTCATACTAGACTCTGGCTGGCAGCTTCCTGTTGTCCACTAACACAACTGTCCCTAGCTTCTTCTCAAACACCTTCTGTGGCTTGGGCCTAGATGACTAGTTAGGAAAGGGCAATTGTTTGGCTTCCTCTTGTAGGCTAGTCGCTTTACTAATTAATTTCTTGAATGTTTTGTTGGTAAAGTCCTTAAGCATGAAAGTGGTCAGGGATATTCTTGAGAAGAACCTCAATGGCAAGCTATTCGGACAGCTGTGGTTAGCATTTCATGCTTAGGTTGCGCCACCTGAGAATGTAATCAACATTGAGTTGCTATTTCTCTACAATGAGGTTGGCTATTCGACATTTGTGGTTAGCATTTCATGCTTAGGTTGCGCCACCTGAGAATGTAATCAACATTGAGTTGCTATTTCTCTACAATGAGGTTGAATACAGTCACCCTCTACTGAGCTCCAGCAAACCTCTTAATGAAGAGGTGCTCCAACTCAGCAAAAGTTTTCACCGAACTATTGGGCAGTTTAATAAACTAATCAAATGTAACACCTGAAAGACTATTAATGAAAAGGTGGAAGAGGAGGGTGTTGCTGCCACCGGTGTTGCAACAGCCAGCTCTAAAGTGTGCAATGTGTTATCATGGGCTCACACTGCCATCAAAGATCTTGAAGGATGTGACACAAAACCCTAAATAAAATAAAACTAAATAAAAACCTAAACCTAAAAATAATCCAAAAAAGAAATAAAAAATAAAACCTAAACCCTAAACTAAAAAAAACCTAAGCCTAAAATAAAATAAACATAAGCCTAAACAAAAAATAAAACTAAAATGAATAAAACCTAAACCTAAACCTAAACCCTAAAAATAAATAAATAAACTAAAAAAACCTAAACCTAAACTACAAAACCTTTTAACCTAAAATAAAACCTAAACCTAAACCTAAAAATAAATAAACCTAAAACCTAAAATTAAAAATAAAACCTAAGCCTAAAAATAAAATAAATATAAAACTCAACTAGAAAATAAACTTAAACCTAAACCTAAACCTAAAAAAAGAAACTAAAATAAAAAGCCTAGACTAAAATAAATTAACTAAACTAAATAAAATTAAAAAATAAACCTAAATAAAAATAAAAAAATAATAAACTAAAATAAATAAAATAAACTAAAACTAAAAAAAAAAATAAACTCACTTTACTTAATTTTTCTTAAAAAAACTAAACCCTAAACCCTAAATCCTTAATTGTAAACCCTAAACCCTAAATCCTTAATTGTAAACTCTAAACTCTAATCCAAAACCTAAACCTAGAACCTAAACCCTAAACTGGAAACCCTAAACTCTAACCTAAACCCACAAGCCTAAAATACTAACCTTAACTTTCCTTCTAAATCCTGCCTTTGTTGAACTACCTAAACCCTAAATCCTAAATCCAAATCATGACCCTAAACCTAAACTAAACTACTTTCAATCCTAACTGACTCTAACTGACCTACCTACCATACTAACCACTAAACCTCAACTCTAAACCACTCCCTCTTAAACTAAACCCTGACCCTGGGCCCTACCTGAGCCCTCCACCCAAACCAAACTAAATCCACCAACCCTCACCTGACCCTAAACCACTCCTATACCAAAATCCTCTGGGCCTAAACCTTTTAAACCACAAACTGACACCCTCTCTAAACCTCTGGGCCCTAAACCCTGCCCAAACTCTTATCCTAAATCCCACCTTTTTTCTTTACCCATGACCCATACAATAGGCTTCTAAACTTAAACCCACAAAACCTAAAACCAAACCCTAAACCACCACAACCACAACTGACCAACCTCAAAACCTACACCCTTAAGCCCTGACACTAAACCCAAAACCTAAGCCCAAACTCTAAACCCAAAACCCTAAACCCCAACCTTAAATCCTAAATCCTAAAATCCTAAACACTAAAACCCTAAAACCTAAACCCTAAACACTAAACACTAAATTATAAATCCTAAAAACCTAATCCTAAACAAAATAAAACCTAATAATAAAATAATTAAATAAATCTAAGCCTAAATTAAATAAAAAAATAATATAAAATAAAAATCAAAACTAAAACCTAAATCCTAAATCTAGAACTAATTGTAAACTATAAACCCTAAACTAACTAAACCTAAATCCTAAAACAAATAACAAATAAACTAACCCTAAACCCTAAGAATGTGCAGAACCTTGACAATGAGAACATCATAGTTAACTAGGCTTAGTCTAGATCTGGCGGTGGAGGCAAAGGCGGAGGCGATAATTATCACAGTTGTGGTGGGGTATTTATAGGTGTTGGTGGATATGGAGGTGGTGGTCGGAGCAATGGTGGTTATGGAGGCGGGAGGAGCGGTTGAGGTTATATCCGTAGTGGTGGTGGAGGGACAGATCAGGATATGATGGTGGATCACGCTAATCAAGAGGCTAGGGTGGCTCCGATGGGAACTAGAGAAACTGAAGAATGGTTTATCTAATCTGCTTCTTATGGAACTATGTCTTTACAGTAAACACCATTCTACTTATCTATGATTTTTGATTTTCTCTATGGGTGCTCATTTTTTTTTCTATGTCATCACTTGTGTCTTAAAAAACTTGGGGTGCTACTTGGTTGATGAAATCGAAAAGAAGAAATGTTAAATCTAAATTTGTTCTCTTTTACAAAAAACCTTAACCCCTAAACCATAAACTAAAACTTAAACCCTAAACCTAAAACCTAAACCAAAAACCTTAAACCCTAAACCCAAAATACTAAACCCTAAATCCTAAACCCAAACTAACCCTACCTAAACCCAAGCTAAAACCTAAACCTAAACTAAATAAAACCTAAACCAAAATGAAAAAATAAAATAAAATAAAAACTAAAACTAAAACCTAAACCTAAACCTAAAAAGAAAAAATAAAAAATAAAAAATAAACTAAAATAAAATAAATGTTGATTTTAAATTATTTTAGTAATTTGCAATCATGTACTCGAACCTACACTAGCATTATTTATAAAAATATTGATTTAGACTTTAAAATTGTGGAATTTTGCCAAATTCATAATAGGTAGAGTGTGGAATCATAATATATTATTTCAATTTAAAATAAGTAAGTGATACGACTAAAATATATAGTTTTTATTATTTAAACTAATTTTATGATATTTTATCTTAAGCAATCCTTTGTGATGTGATATGCAATATAGTATAATATAATATGTTGTAGTGTATTATAATATCGGATGCCATAACATAGTGTAGCATCATGCATTATAGCATACTATTGTGCTTTACTACTTATTGTTTAGCATATTTTAGTTTATTATAGTATGATGTAGTAGAGTATGTATTAGTACAATTCATAAAAATATTGATTTATAGGCGGAGATGATGGGATTTGTCCAAATTTATGGTAGGCTTTAGGGAACATCATTTAATCAAAAGAATGGAAGTGTGGAGGTACACTATAAACCCTATGTTGTGTCATTTAATCAAAAGAATGGAATTTTGCATCTAAAATAAATGTTCAATTTTCAAACAAATTTTATAATTTTTTTGCTTAAAGTGATTCATTTTAAGGTGTAATGTAAGATAATATATTACATGAAAGCATATTAAAATATAATGTACATAACAATATAACTTCACATATATATGAATGTGGTGGTGTGTTACTAAATGTTATTGTACAATTTAGTATGTTTTACTTTTGTTATAATACATTGGGTCAAAACTCACAAAAAATGTTAATTTGAAGGTTGAGATGGTAGAATTTGGCCAAATTCACAGCACACACCTATAAGCAACACCAAAATTATGTTATTTTGTGCCATTTCTAATAGAAAAATAACAATTTTACTTCCAAAATGAACATTATTCATAATTTGAGAAAATTTTGTTTTTTATTCCTTTTAAGTGATTCTAATGAGGTGTAATGTTAGACAATATATTATATTATAGAAAATTATAACAAAACATCATATATTATAATATAATATAGTGTGTTAATTCACATTATAATATGTTTAGCATGATATTATATAGTTAGTTTGAGCTTGCACCATCACAAATCATAAAATGTTGATTGCAATGCTATGATGATGTAATTGGAATGAATATAGTGTTAGGCTTTTGGTTAAAGTATTTACGGTTTGCATAAGAGAAGAAATAAGATTTGATGAGAATTCCATGTCAAGCACATGGAGGGAGATCCGCTAGGGGATCACACATGCATTGGACATGACATGTGAGGGGTCTTTGTCGAGGGCATAGAAGAGGAAAATATGCTACGGATAAGATTCAAATTTGATTTGATTATATGATTTGTGGAAAGAAGATCCGACGGGGATAAGAATCTATAATCCACTGGGAATAAGAACAAATTGACTTTAATTTATTTTGTTTTACTTGATGTTGAGGCTCATCTACTGGAGATATGGGCTCGATTTCACAGGAATCGGGTATATGAACCTTCCACTAGGGAAGTAGGTTCGGGTTGGGATGTATCCACTAGGAATAAGAGTTTGATTGGATTTCTTTGATTTAGACTCTACTATGGGAGTTGGTTTAATTTGGCTCCACTTAGGAGGTTGGTTTTGAATTTGATTTGTTTGCTTGACTTTTTTATATATGATTTAGGGCTCCACTAGGGAAAAGGGTATGATTTGACTCCACTATGGAAAATCATATTAAGTTTATTTTAGTTTGAGTTAATGTATGAACCCTATTAGTGTGCGTTGGACCCACTGAGAAGGGGCTATATCAGCCTTAACCTACCTTAGGTTTACAAATCCAAAGGGATAGTCTATCAGTTGGGTAGAGCTAGCCAACCTAAGGGGTTGCCTTTCAGCGTGCAACAATTATGCTAGGAAGAAGGCGTAGTAGACCTACATCTTCCAAAGCGAGGATCAACAACTGAGGTGACCTGTTGGATGCACAACAAATCAAATATGACCTAGGGCAACTACTGAATGAATGTGGCTGGGGACTTATGTCAACTTAAAAGTAGTCAGGATTAATTTTATCTTAATTTCATGTAATTTGATATGGTTTGTTTGGTTTATTTTAAATTTGAATTGAGGGCATATTCATTGTGGATGTGATCTAAGTCAAATTTGATAGATTTAATTTATGGACCATGTTGGTGTGCGATAGACCCATTGAGAAGGGGCTATATCGGACTTGTCCTATGTCAGATTTATAAATCCAAAGGGTTAGTCTACTTGCCATGGGGTAGAGCTAGCCAACCTAAGGGGTCGCCTTTTAGTGTGCAATGACTATGCTAGGAAGAAGGAGTAGCAGACTTACATCTTCTAAAGTATAGAACAACGCTGGGGTGACCTATTGGCAGCATAATAAATAGAACCCAACTTAGGGCCCACTACTGAGTGAATGTTGTTGGGGACTTATATCAACTCAAGAGTAGTTAGGAGATTCCAATTGGGAGCTTTGTTGACACTACCCTAAAGATAGGATGCATGCTTGGGAAAATGTACCACTGGTCCTCCTAATCCACAAGTGAATATATTTTTGTTTATATGGTTGCATGGACCCTATTGGTGTGCAAGGGACCACTATGTCAAGATTTACCATCTGACCAATGAAGAATGCACAACAAGATGGATTCTCCAACCAAATATAAATTCTTGAAAATGAAAATGTGATATCAACAAAATGTACTATATTATTAATATCCTAAAGTGCAAGAACCAAAAAGAAGTATCCATAAACAAGTGGTGTATCCATCGACATGTGAGAATCAACCAATCTAAGGTGCCCATCGGTGTGCAACGATCAATCTAGAAAGAAAGTGTGTAGGCTTACAACTTTCCAAGCGAAATTAATCATTAGGATAGTCTATCGTCGTTAGGCCATATGCTATCCGACCTAGAGCGACTGCTAAGTGGGGAGCCCGAGGAAGGACTGGACCTAGAATTAAAGGAGTCAGGAGGGAAGGATACACTAGGGGACTTATCCTAAACCTCAAATATACTCGACCCAGTTAGTGCACAAAGACTAATCTAAGAAGAAAGCGTAGCAGACTCACATCCTCTTAATCGTAACTAATATGAGATAGCTTACTAGCTACGCAGTAAGGCCTACCAAACTAACAAGGCACTCATTAGTGTGTAGTGTCCAAGTAAGAAAGGAAAGCATAGCAAACTTACATCCTCCAAAGCAAGAAGACCATTGGGTGACACACTAGCAGGTTAGCACATCAGCCCGACCTAAAGCAGCTACTGAGTGAGTGTCATTGGGGGTGTTATCTCTACTCAGAGTAGCTCAAGATGAAAGATAAATGTTTGTTTTATATGTTTGTGTGTATTTTGTATTTGTGTTATGTTGATGAAGGATAGGATGTCACTCGGGTTCCTTACACCTACCAAAACACATCATCGCAGATTCATAAACAATAATACTTTTAAAATGAAAGAGATTGATTTCAAAATGGAATTTTCATTAATGATAATTATTTTCAAACATGATTTATAATATTTCTTTAAGTAGATCCTATTGATTTGAAGCATTGGGTTCTCTCCCTTATGATTAATAAGTTGATAAGATCCTCCTTGGTTGGCATTCTCTATGGCAAAAGGGCCTTCCCAAGTGGGTTCAAACTTGCCTCCCATCTTACAAGGGGTAACAATCGGTCTCCTCAGAACTAAAATAAGTTCTCCTACTTGAAAAGCTCTAGTATGGACCAACTTATTATGAGCTTGAATGATTTTAGCTTTGTACAACATAAGGTTTTGGCATGCCCGTAGGCGTCTCTCCTCCAAACCTTCGAGCTCTTCTAACCGTAACTTGGCATTCTACTTTGTTGTGATATTGCTACCCATAGATATCCTTTGTGATGGGAGTTGGACTTGTAATGGTATAACATCTTCAGGCCAATACACTAAAGAGAAAGGAGTAGACTGAGTTGGAGTTCTATATGTGATTCAGTAGACCCACAAGGCTTAAACTAAATACTCATGCCACTGTCACATGTTATTGTCAAATGTTTTCTTTAGTAATTAAATATGAGCTTTATTGAAGGCTTCTGCTAATCCATTTCACATAGGGTAGTTGATGGTAGAATATCTCTAATCTATATTGTGTCTTTGAGAAAAGTTATTGATCTTGGTGCTCCTGAATGTGGTACTACTATCAGATATAATTCTTCGAGGCACTACAAACTGATATATGATATGGTTCCTAAAAAACTAGAACACATGTTGAGGTGTGACATCTCTAAGCAGAATCTCCTTTGCCCATTTGGAAAAGTATTCAATAGTAGCTAGGATGAATTGATGACCCTTGGAAGAAGGAGGATCAATCAAACCCACTATGTTAGTACCCCAACACTAGAATGTCCATGAAGCCAATGTAGGAGGTAGAATTTTTGGTGGTTGGTGTAGGACCACATCGTGTATTTGACATTGGTGAAATCACCTAGTCGTATCCATGCAATCTTTAATCATCAATGGCCAGTTCTCCAGATATTGGCTTTCATCTTTGGAATGGATTGGTTGGCTCCACATAATCCTGACTACCTCGATCATGATCTTACGAGCTTTGTGATCGAAACAAGTACAAGACACCATCCACAAGAGTGTAGGAAAGTGCACTTTGCTCCATCTGCTATGCTTAGGACTTCTCTTGAGGTAGTTTTCCTTTATTTAGGTAATCCATGAATGGTTTCCTCCAATATAACTCATCATCCTCCTTAGCAATGGTAACCTCCCCTTCAAGAGAGTACTTTTTGATGAGTTCAATATCAATAAGGGATAAGACTTATCTATTTTAGACTTTTATTGATAAGGACTCATCCTCCAGACATGTCAACTCATTAGCATGCTTGGATAAAGCATACGTTAAGGAATTCTCTCTTAGAGAAATCTTATAAATGCTAACCTTTGGGATTTGGGCCAACAACTCCATTATGTACTTGTGGTAGTGATGGAGCTTGGGCTTTATAACCTTATAGGATCTAGTGATTTGGTTGATAACTAGGTGAGAATCTCTGAAGATGTTGATGTTCTAAATCTTAAAGTAATGACTAACTCAAGATCGGCAATTAGAGCCTCATATTTGACTTCATTATTAGTGCAAGGATTGGACAGATGATATGAGAATCTCATCACATCACGGTCTAGAGTTAAGAGAACTATTCCTACCCCTACCTTTCCTAAAATAGTAGATTGTGGTTCTTCTCCTCTTTGAGAGGAAGCCGCAGTATCAAAGTACATCTCCTAGTGGTGAATGTTAGTATTCCTTATGTTCATAATTTATTCATCAAGGAGATCATAACTAAGCGAAGAGTCAGCAGGAAGTGGGTGTGCTACTAAGAAATCTGCTAGTGCTTATCCTTTCATCGCACAAAAGAGTACGAAAGTAATGTCAAACTATGAGAGGATCATCATCATCATCGTCCGGATAGCATCGACTGTGTTATGAGATACTATAGTGGATTGATCCTAGAGATTAGTTTCACCTTATGAGGAAGCATGTAGTATTGTAGCTTTTGGGATGCAAAGATTAAAGCTAGGCAATGCTTCTTAAATGGGTGGATACATAGCCTCAAGAGGGATTAGATGATGAGTGAGATAGTAGAGTGTGTTTTTCTTTCCTTCATCATTGACTTGGGCCAACAAAGCACCAAGAGAGTTATCTAATGCAACCATTTAACGTATGAGCAGCTTGCCTAGGATAGGGCCTACTAGAACTAGCGACATCATCAGGTAATGCTTGATCTCTTTGAAGGCAAGCTCACACTTGTCATCCAATTTGAACTTGGCATCCTATTTGACAAGTGATGAGAATGGCTGACATCTTCCTGATATGTTGGATATAAAGCATCCTAGATACTCCAACCGCCCTGGAAATGATCAAAGTTGAGTTAAACTTTTAGAAGGTGGCATTTTTAATATCACGTTGATCTTCTCGAGATCGATTTAAATTCCTTGGTGTCAGACAACAAACCCAAGGAATTTCCCTGAAGCTACTCTGAATGCACACTTCAGGGGTTCATTTTGAGGATAAATTATCTTAACTGTTCAAAAACTACTCTCAAGTCAAACAGATTGTATTCCTTTTCTCTACTTCTAACCACAAGATCATCGACATCGCACTCAGCTATGTGATGAATGAGTTCATTAAAGATTTGAGTCATAGCCCGCTGGTATGTAGCACTGGCATTTTTAAGACAGAAAGGCATGACCATATAACAATAAATGCTAATTGTGGGTTCTAAAGCAGTGCTTCTTTCATCTTCACAGGACATACTTATTTGGTTATATCTAGATGAGCTATCCATGAAAGGGAAGACTGTATGAGATGAAGTAATGTCCACCATCAGCTTCGAGAATGGTAGTGGAAATTCATCTTTTGGACATGCCTTATTTAAATCCATAAAATCAATGCATATGTAAATTTGGCCATTCTATTTTTTAAATGGGATGGAACTAGCTAACCGGGTATGGTATTTTTCTTCTCAGATGAAGCCAACATCGATCAATTTCTTAACTTCATAAATGATCTGTTGTTTTATGTCTAATCGTATGCATCTAGAAGCTTGCTTTATAGGTTTTGTAGTAGGTCTTATAACTAGTTCATGGGCCACTGTGTCAGGATCCAATCTTGTTATCTATTCATAACTTCTTAAACTCAGTTAATAACATAACTAAGTCATTGGTTTCATTTTCATTCAATAAAGAACTGATGTATGTCAGGTGTGGATCTTCTTTAGTTCCTAAGTTGATTTCCTTGAGCTCATCGATGGTTGGCTTGATCTCTTCTTCGAACTCTGGTGGTGCATCTTTGACTTCAAAATTATCTAAATCATCTGAAGTTTCTAAGCAAACCTTTTTAATTGAGTTAATGTGCTTTGAAAAGAACCTATCAGATTCCAAATGATTGATGATGACTAAGCAGTAATCGTCATCATCGATTGGACCCACTGTACTGAATCTGAGTCTCGATCTTGATTGAGAGGTTTTGCATTTGTTCTTCCATATTCTTTCAAAGTAGTCTAACCTACGCTTTGACCAGGTATATGGGATTAACCCTTTCTTTGCTAAATTATGAACACAAGGGAAGTATTAATCAAAAGGTAATTTTATTAAATCTTTATATGAATCATCCTCAAGTTCTACATCAACTTCTTGACTAGAGGATGATGCTCCTAGAAAGAACCTCTGAGTATTCACCCCTGTGGATGACTTAGGGGCTTCCTTAACTACCAAACTCTTAGCTTTTTGAGAGGAAAGTGGGTTTAGAGCTAAGTTTCCGATGCCTAACTATTTCACATATAGACTTGGATACACTTATGCTTTGCTTTGGTGCCCGATCTTCATCATTGTCTGGCTCAAGTGTCACCTCCAAGGGAATCTACTGCTGAGAAGAGATGGCTGGTGTGCTAACCATATAAGTTTCATTCTATGAACTAGATTGTAAGTCTATATGGATAGAAGGTGTACTCCTAGTAGCTGGGACATATCTTCTATTTGGTGGCAAATAAGGAGGTTTTCCACCCCTAGGACTACCTCTGAACTGGTCTCTTCCTCTACCTAGTGGAGGTTAGATCATCCTACCCGTATGTTTGAATGGAATAAAGAATTATGGGTGGAATCTAATGTCAGGCTCCACTTCCTTGTCTAAATCTATTTTCGCTCCCTTTCATTTTCTTTCTCATTTTCTATTTTCATTTCTTTTTATTTTTCTCTTTTCTTCTTCTTTTCTTTTTCTTTTTCTTTTATTTTTAAACTTTGGCCAAGTTTGCGAGAATATACTTGTTAATTTTGTGGGAGGTAGTAAGCTGCATCCTCATATATGCCGACCTCATGAATTGTAAATGGCTTGAGATCTCCTTTGATGTAGTAGACGATCCCACCTCTCATGAACTTCATACACTGATGTAGAAATATGGAACAATGTCATTCTCTTGTATCCATGGTCTCCCAAGCAAAGCTTTGAAAGATGTATCTGAGTCTATAATATGAAACTTGGCTTCAGTCTTCAAATCATCGATCTCCGAGGGCAACACTATGGAGCTTAAGGCCTGGTGACCTCACTTTTGGATTGTAGATTCAATCTTCCCATCGTAGAATTAGGAGTCTTCTGAGTGAATGTCATGGAATTGATCCAATTGCTGCTCAACAAGGCTTTATCTCCACTAGATGAAGCTTCCACAATAATTCGAGTCACCGATCTTGAGCTCTGGCGAGGTATGTTTCCAAAACTAAACCTTAGGCAAAAATGGGTTGGAGCTTTTTGAAGAATACTTGCATCTCGTGTGATCATGATTGTTGAATCCCATCCTATCAATGTCATGAAAGTGTGGACTCCTTTTGGAGTTGATCTGAGCTTGGGCAAGCTAAGATCAAGTGAGCAATGGTAGATGAACTCCAATCTCCCTCACTCATGTGACATTAGGTCACGCACCATCCATTTCGTGTGATCAGAATGGACGATCATGATTTGATCCATTAGATCAATTTGATTTAATCCTATTAAGTTATGGGATTAATCATAGTCATCCAATATTAGATCAGATGGTTGGGAGATAGCTCACACGCCGAAGTGTATAAGTTTTAAGTAGCCAATCTCACAACGCCATGTGGGAAGCATGCTGCATCAGTGCGCTATGTGGAGCCAATAAGATTAGGCTTTAATAAGGCTTAATTAATCATTTTTAATGGCTAAAACTTTTAAAAATCATAAACAATCATAGAGAAATAAAAAAATGCAAATAAATACTCATTTTAAAGGTGTGTGATCTATCTCCTCCCAAGCAGTGAGAGACGGATGTCGTCGATCGATCCTCGCTCGATCCAAGCTAACCCAATCTTGGATGGAGTTCAAACTCACCCCACACCCTCGGAGGAGCATAAGCAAGGTATCCAACAAGCAAGATTCAATGGGATTATAATTCCATACACAAGGGACAAAGCAATTTTTATCTTAGGATCAGTTTTGAGCAATACCTCATCGGAGGCTATCACCGACACTTCCAACTGAGGAGATAGCTTTGTCTAGTAGAGATGAATCCCATTGAAGGTATCAAGCTTTGATTTGAAGTGGATGGCTCAATTGATCAAGCTCCCCTTCAATGGAAATCATCTTTGATCAAAGTTCTCCTTCTCATGGCTTCATTACTTGGGAAATAACTTGATTGAGCTTGACGAGGTCCCATGATGGTACTTGCAAGATAATTTGGGTTTGGTGGAGAATTGGATGAATTCGATCTTCACTTCACCACCCATATTTTGGCTTTAAGCAAAACCTAGAAGGAGAAATTAAGGTAGCTTGAAATGGCTTTGGGAAGCTTGGAAATGCTTGGTTTCGATGCCTAGAGCTTTGTCAAATTTAGTACTTGTGGTTTGAGTGGGAATGAGGGGGAGTATATCTCCCCCTCCTTGGATCAAATAGTTAAGACTAAAAATACCATTTTAGCTCAATTGTTGAGATTGATTGATCAGTTTTGAATGATAGACACTCCATGTGATTCATTTTAGGTAGTGGAGGGAAGGAGAATGAGTGCCCATGTGCTAGGTGAGTGCATTAGTGATTCCAAGGGCTCAATTCCCATTGGAGGGCTCAATTTGGCCTTGGGTTGGATCATGGCCGACCCAAGGTGATTGGGTCATGCCCACCACCCTCCGTAGTGTCCATGTGGACCACTAGGAGGATGCTAAGTGGTCTCGAGAAAGAATATGACCAAATTCTAAGTTAATTTGGTCAAAGGATATCATTTGACCTAGGGGTAAAGTGGTCATTTAGCTTTGATTTTGATTTGGACAGATTTGAGATGATTCAAAAATGGGTTGGACCAAATTTCAAGTGATTTTGAGTTCCTTTGGTTTGAATTGGTTCAATTTGACCCATTTATGTCAAGGTTAATTTGGGTTAGGTTGACCAATTGGTCAAATTGGGTTAAATCATGGGTTAGATCAAGTTCAACTGATCATTTGGAGCCTAGGGTATCATTGGTTTGGTTTTGGTTTTATATTTGGTTTTGGTTCATTTAGGTCAAATGGGTCAAGTTGACCAATTTAACCAATTTGAATTGACAAGTTAAGTTATTGGTTTAGCTTAGGATCATTTGAAATGTATTGCAAGCTTCATTTTAATCAATTTTGGTTTAGTTTGATTTTAAGTTGATTTGACTTTTTTGGCCAAGTTGGGTTCATGGTCAATTGGGCTAGGTTGGGTCTAGTTGGCCAATTGAAGCTTTGGTCAAGTTCAATAATCAATTCAGAATGAATTTGACCCGTTGGTTGCAATAAATTTGGCTTAGATCAAGATTTGACCCATTTTGACTTTTTAGGTCAACTTGGGTCAACTTAGGTCAAGTGGCCAATTAGGCTTGATTTGGCCCAATTGATGGCTTGGTCAAGTTTAATCATTGATTATGAACTAGTTTAGATCAATGGTTTCAATCAATTTGGCATATGGTGGATTTTGGCTAGTTTAGGTTTCATTTGGGCTAAGTTTTAACTTGGTCAAAGGTTAGGTTTGACTTGTTTTGACCCAATTTGAGTGATTAATCATCCTAGGATGATTGTTGCTCACAATGTGAGGCTTAGATGGTCTTAGCTCAATCCAATTTGGGTTGATTAGAATTTAGCTCAAAAAGGTCCTTTAGGTCACTTTGAGTCAAGTGAGTCTATGTGGGTCAATTGGCTTGATCAAGGCTTGATTCAAGTTTGGTAGAGTTCACATATGGACTTATGATTGAAATTTAAATCCAATTGCAAGTGATTTGGAGTCAAATGGGTTTTTGATTCATTTCACAATTCAAAGTTCAAAGGATGAACATGGGTTTGATTTGGGCTAGTTTGATTTTGGTTTGATTATTGTAGTTTATTTTTATGTTTGGGCATGTGATTGAAGGAATGATGGTTTTAAGAGAAAACACAAAGGTTTGGATTGATTTGGGAATGATTTGGTTAAGTTCAAGAATTTGATTTGAAAGGGTATAGGTTGGATTCTGGTTAGATTTGGAGTTGAATTTTGAATTTAGTTTGGTTATTTCAATTTATATTTCATTTATATTTGTGAATATAAATGAGAAATTAAGTGGGTTATGAGAAAATATTTTTAGTTTGGAGTGATTTGGATTTGATTTGAGCTAAGTCCATAAGATGACATCAAAAGGGCTTAAGAAAGATTTTGGAATTGAATTGATAATGGGTTTCAATTATTTGGAATTAATTCATGATTTGAGTTTTGGAATTTATGATTTGAGAAAATTAATTGAGTTAAAATTGATTTAAGATTTGACTTTGAAGTTGATTCATGATTTGAGAAAATCAATTGAGTTGTAATTGATTTAAGATTTGATTTGGAATTGATTCATGATTTGAGAAAATCAATTGAGTTGGAATTGATGTAAGATTTGACTTGGAATTAATTCATGATTTGAGAAAATCAATTTTGTTGAAATTAGTTTTAAGATTTGATTTGGAATTAATTCATAATTTGAGAAAATCAATTGAGTTGGAATTGATTTAAGATTTGAATTTAAAGTTTGGTTTGAAAGAAGGAAGCAAGGATTGGGTTTAAGCTATAGGGTAGGCAAATCTTTCTAATACCCTAAGGCATAACCTATTCCTATGGCTAACTCTTCTAATCTCTAAGGTTAGGTTAAGTGTTCACTTAATCACTAGAAGTATCTTAATACTAAGGAACCCTTAGTGTTTAGAGGAGTCCTTATGTCTAGGATGGAGAAGTTGAAAGCTCACTCCAAAAGTGAGGTCAACAAAGGGTGCCCAATAGGTGTGGTGTGACTGACAAGGTACATCGCATGTATTGGTTTTGATTGAGATGATCAACTATGCTGAATGATCACAAGAACTAACAGAAATGATCTACTCCTAAACTTGAGGTGCAGAAGGAATCAAGATCATAGTGCAATGTGACTCTACTCATGTCAAAAACATAAGAGAGAGAAGGGGGGAATCCACTAGGGATAGTGTATGTGAACCTTCCACTAGGGAAGCAAAAATCCACTGGGAGATTATAATTTGGAATCCACCATGGATAGAAGATGAAACGTTCCACTAAGGGAACAGGTTCGGGTTGGATTGAATTGACTCCACTAGGGAGATTGGAAATAATTGCATCTCAACAAAGAAATGATGATTGATTTGATTTGACTCCACTAGGGGAGGTTGGTTGATTTTGCATCTCACTAAGGAGAAGTTGATTGATTTGATTTTTTAATTTGACTCCACTGGGGGAGGTTTGATTGATTTTGTTTCAGATTTTAAATTTTTGGATTTTGAGATGGACCATGTCAGTTTGCGATGGACCGCAGGAGCCATGTTGGCCTACTTAAGATTTACCAATCCAAAGGGGTTGTCTACTAACCACATAGTAGGACTATTCAACCAAAGGGTGCCATTAGGTGTACAATGACTCTACTAGGAAGAAAGCATAGTAGACTTACATCTTACAAAATAAGCATCGGGGTGATCTGGCAGCAACGTTCAACCCAACCTTTTCGACTCGAATGAATGCATCTAGGGGACTTAAATCAGCTCAAGATTATCAAAATTAATTTTATTTTTAATATTTGATGGATCCCATTGGTTTTGCGATGGAGTCCGAGTACACCATATCGACCTACCTCAGTTTAATCAAAGAGTAGTTCCCTAGAAGGAGAACTATCCAACCAAAGGTGTGCCTTTTGGTTTGCAGTGGTTAATTCAAGGAAGAATGCAAAGGGACTCACATATTTCTTAAATAAAAGACCACTATGGTGACACATTAGAAAAGTAACATGCCAACCCGACCTAGGGCTGCCCGTCGGTTTGTGATAATCACGCTAAAAAAAATGTGTAGTAGGCTTACAACTTCCAAAGCAAAATGACTATCGGGGTAATCTATTTGTGGCAAAATAGATTGAGCTCAACCTAAGGGTGACTACAAAGAGAGTGTCGACCCAGGGACTTATCTCAACTCAAGTGTAGTTAGGCAATTCCTATAGGGAGTTCTGCTGACACTGCATTAAAGATAGGATGCTTGCTTGTTAACGGGGTCACTGAAGGCTTGAATTCCTAATCCACAAGTGAATATTTTTTTTTGTTTATTTGTTTATTTGTTTATCATGGGCCCTATTGGTTTTTTAGGGATCATACTAAGAAGGAGCTTATATCAGCCTAAACTTATCTTAAATTTACTAAACCATGAGAGAATCTGCACATCTGCTGCACAAATTCTCCAACCATAGGGGTGGCTACTAGGAAAGGGGGACTATTGAATCCAAAAGTAACCAAGGTAGTGTCAAGATGGGGTTGTAAAAGAAGTAATCCAAGTAGAGTGCCAAGGAGGGGTGTAAGGGCTTTATCCAAAAAACCTCAAGAAGATAATATCTAAGTATTATGGCCAACTAATAGAAAAGCATGGGGACTCACATCGGCAAGAGTGGAGTGCCCAATGAGTCACTATTAGCATAGTGAATATCAACCAACTTAAGGTGCACTGTTAGTTTGCGATAATCAGTCTAGGAAGAAAGCATCCCATACTCACATCCTCCAATAGCAGAACTGATCACTGAGATAGTCTATGTTCAGCTCGATAGGTGTTATTCGACCTAGGATGACTACTGAGTGAATACAACTGGGGGACTTATCCTAAGCATCAAATATACTCGACCTAATCAAATTATTATGGCCAGTACAAGAAGAAAGCATGTAGACTTAAATCTTAAATAGCATGAGGTAGCGGTGATGCTACTTATCTAACAAGACACTTGTCAATTTGGTCAAGTCGAAGAAAGCATGGGGAATCACATCCTCTAGATAAATAATCAGGGTGACACCCAGCAAGGTAGCATGTTGGCCACCAAGCGACTAATGAGTGAGTGCCATAGGCTTGCTCCCACATCAAAATAGCCGAGACAAAAGATATGTTTTTGTTTGTGTTTGTGTTTGAAGAGGACAGGATGCAGCTTGGGCTCTTTTACACCTATCCTAAAACAAGCTTAAAAGTTGATTAAATGGTTCTATGAATGGAAGTTGTGATCCCACTAAGAAAGGATGCCGCTTGGGTTATCTTACACCTAGCATAGTCATGCTAGTCAAAATAGGATGCATCTTGCGTTCTCTCACACCTACTCGAATAGTGTTGGGGAATCATTTTTAATTTGTGTTCATGTTGTGAAAGAGGGATAGGATGCCTCTTAGGTTCTCTTACACCTACCCTAAACACATCATGGAAGATTCGCAAACAAGCAAACAATGCTTCTCTGAGAATATTTTGATGATTTGGAAAAGAATTTTTATGATAATTATTTTCAAACATTATTTTATGGGTAGTATTTCTTCAAATAAAGCCCATTAATTGGAAGCATCGTGTGTTCCCCTGTATAATCAATAAGTTGGTAAGATCCTCCTTGGTAGGCCTTCTCAATGATAAAAGGGCCTTCCCAAGTGGTTTCAAACTTACCTCCCATTTTTTGATGAGCAACAATTGGTCTCCTTAGAATTAAAATAAGCTCTCCTACTTGAAAACCTCTAGGGTGACAGTTTGTTGTGAGCTTGAATCATCTTGGCTTTGTATAACTTCGAGGTTTTGGCACCCCATAGGCATCTCTCTTCCAAACCTTCAAGCTCTTCTAATCACAACTTGGCATTCTATTACTAGTGATTTTACTCATTACTATCCTTAGTGATGGGAGTTGAACTTCTAAGGGTATAATGGCTTCAGACCCATACATTAAGGAGAATGGAGATTGAGTTGGAGTTTTGTATGTGGTGCGGTATGCCATCAAAGCTTCAACTAGCTGCTCATGCCACTATTCTTGTTGTAATGTCTTCTTTAGTATCTAGATGAGAGTTTTGTTGAATGCTTCAGCTAGGCCATTTTCCCTTGGATAGTATATGTTGTAGTATCTCAAATCTATATTATGTCTCTTGGTGAAGCTTTTGATCTTCATGCTCTTAATGAAGTACCATTCGAATATAATTTGTTGAGGTAAGACCTATATACGATATGGTTCCTAAAATATTGGAGCACATTCTGAGTTGTGATCTCTCTGAGTGGGATTGCCTCCGCCCACTTAGAAAAGTAGTTAGTGGCAGTTAAGATGAACATATGACCCTTGGAAGAAGGAGGATAGATAAGACCCTCTATATCGGTACCCCCAACACTTAAATGGCCATGAGGTCAATGTAGGATGTAGAATGTTAGGTGGTTGATGTAGTACCACACAATGTACTTGATATTAGTGGCATCTCACATTTCGTCCATGTAGTCTGTCATCATCGAAGGTTAATAGTATCCTAATATCTTGATCTTTACTTTCATCTTCAGACCAGATTGATGAGCTCCACATAGACTTGAATGTACCTTGATCACGATCTTACATGCTTCGTGTTTATCTAAATAGCATAACCACATTTGATCAAAAGATTGTCGATACAAGGTGTCATCCACGAGAGCATTGGAGAGAGCTCTCTGCTTCACCTAACGAGCATGTGATTTCTCTTGAGGTAGTTTGTCTATGTTCAAGTAATCTATGAATGGTTGCCTCCAATCCTACTCCTCTTCTTTATTGGCAACGGCAAACTCCCCTTCAAGAGAATGTATCTCGTTAGCATCAATAAGGGATATGACTTGTCTATTTTGGACCCTTATTAGAATGGACTTATCTTCTAGACATGCCAATTTCTTGGCGAGTTTGGCCAAAGCATTTGCTACTGCATTCTCTCCTCGAGGAACCTTGTAGATGGTGACCTTAGGGATTTGGCCCAATAGCTTCATGGTGTACTCATGGTACTGATGAAGCTTAGGCTTTAGAACTTTATAGGACCCAACAATCTAGTTGATGAGTAGCTAAGAATCCCCGTATATGTTGATGCTTTCGACACACACTTTAATAGATAACTCTAGACTGACAATCAAAGCCTCATACTTTGCTTCATTATTGGTATTGGATAGAAAGTATGAGAATCTCATCACATCATGGTTGTTTTTCTTTTTGAAAGGAAGCCGCACCTTCAAAATACATCTTCCAACGGTGATTGTCAACCTCCCCTAAGTTCATGATTTGTTCATCGGGGAGATCATCACTAAGCAGAGAATCAACATGAAGTGGGTGTGCTGGTAACAAATCTGGTAGTGTATGTCCTTTCACCGCACGGAGGGGTATGAATGTAATATCAAATTGTGAGAGAATCATGGACCAACGTGCCAACCATCTAGATAACATCCTCAGTGAGAGATCGTGGATTGATTCTTGAAATCAAATTCACCTTATGATAATGTATATAATGTCATATCTTTTAGGATGCAAAGATTATAGCTAGGCAATGTTTCTCAATAGGTGGATAGTTCACTTCACGGGATCGATGATGCAGTTAGTAGAGAGCGTCCTTCCCTCATCATTGGTTTGGGCTAACAACATTCTAAGGGAGTCATCCAATGCCATAGTGTAGAGCATAAGTGGCTTGCCCAGGATAGGGGCTGCTAGAATGGGCGGCTTAACCAAATACTACTTGATGTCTTCAAAAGTATGCTAGCACATCCTACTTGAACTTGGCATCTTTTGACAAGTGCTAAAATGGCTTGCATTTCCCACGATAGGTTTGAGATAAAGCACCTTAGAAATGCCAACCACCCTTAGAATGATGAGTTGAGTTAAACTTTTGGGTGACATTTCTAAGATAGTTTTGATCTTTTTTGGCTTTATCGCTATTCCCCAGTGTTGGACAACAAACCCAAGAAACTTCCCTGAAGCTACTTTGAATGCACATTTCAAGGGGTTCATTTTGAGGTTAAATTATAATAATAGTTCAAAAACTACTCTCAAGTCAAAGAGATGATCTTCCTTTTCTTTGCTTTTGACTATGAGATCATCAATATAGCATTCAACTTGATAATGAAGGAGTTTGTTGAAGATCTGAGTCATGGTCCACTGGTATGTAGCACTGACATTTTTAATGCTGAAAGGCATGACCTTATAACAATAGATTTTGATCGGAGTTCAAAAAGTAGTGTTTCTTTCATCCTCAAGGTCCATCTTGATTTAGTTATAGCTAGATGACCCATCCATGAAGAAGCATACTACATGAGATGAGGCGATGTCCACCATTAATTTTGGTATAGGAAGTGGAAATTCATCCTTAGGACATGCCTTATTTAAGTCCCTAAAATTGATGCATATGCAATTTGGCCATTCTTTCTCTTAACTAATATGACACTGGTTAACCAGGTAGGATATTTTTCTTCCCTGATGAAACTAGCATCGATCAATTTCTTGACTTCAGAAATGACCTATTATTCGATTTCTAATCGATGCGTCTAGGAGCTTGCTTGATAGGGTTAGCGTTAGGGACTATTACTAGTTTGTGGACTACATTAGAGATAATTTGGGCATCTTCATAGCTCCATGCAAAGTAATCCTTAAACTTAGTCAATAGCCCAACTAAGTCATTAGTTTCTTCTTCATTTAATTGAGAACTGATGTATGTAGAGCGTGGATCTTCTTTTATCTTGAGGTTGATTTCTTTGAGCTTATCGATAGATGAATGGATTTCCTCTTCAAATTTTGGAGGTGCATCTTTAATTTGAAGATCATCAGCATCATTTAAAGTTTCTAAATACACATCCTCATAAGAATTATTATGGTTTGAGTAGAACCTATCAGACTCTAGATGATTGGTGACAAGCAAAATCATCATCAATTGGACCCTTTATCGAATCCTAATCGTCTTGATTGTGCATCCCTTCTTTTGTTGTTCGTCTGTTTCTCAAAATACTCTAACTTATGCTTGGACCATGTATAAGGAATCAAATCTTTCTTTGCAAGAACACAAGGCGAGTACTAATCAAAAGTTAATTTCATTAAATCTTTATATGATTTTTTCTCAAGTTCTATATCTGCTTCTAGACTTGAGGATGATGATCCCAATAGAAATCTCTTTGGCTTTACATTCATGGAAGACTTAGGGGCTTTTTTAAATACTAAACCTTTAATTTTTTGAGAAGAAAGTGAGGTTAGAGCTAAAGTTCCCAACTACTACCTAATAGTTTTACATAAACTTGATTCGAATGCATTTGTGTTTTCCATGGAGGCCTAGTCTTCGTCACTGTTTGGCTCGATTGTCACCTCCAATGAAACCTTGTTGAGAGGGGTTGGTTGGTGTGCTAATCACATGAGACACATCCTCTGAGCTGGATTTCAAGTCTTTGTGAATAGTTGTAGTACTCCATGAACTAGAACATGACCCCTATTGGCTAACGCCAACCGTGGGTGTTCCACCTCTAGAACTTCTATCTCCTCACTTGGTGGAGGTCGAGTCATCCTACCCATATGTCAATATGGTGGAATGAACTATGTGTGGAATGTAACATGTGGCTCTACTTCTTCTTTGGTGTCCCATTCTCGCTCATTAGTACTTTCCTTCTTCTTCTTTTTTTCTTTTTTTTTTATTTTTTTCTTCTTTTTCTCTTTTGTATTTGAATTTGGCCAAATTCATGAGAAAGGGTGTTTTGATTTTGAGGAAGTTAGTAGGTCGCATACTCATATATCTCAACCTCTCTAACTAAAATTTTTTTTTCATCTCCTTTGACATAATATTCGATTCAATCTCTTCAAAACTTGATGCACTGATGGAGGAAGGATGGAATCATCTTATTCTAGTGTATCCAAGGCTTATCGAGCAATGCATTGAATGATGTATTTGAATCAATTACATAGAACTTGGCTTTAGTCTTCTAGTCGTCTATTTTCAAATGTAACACTGTGGAACCTAAAGCCCTCTCGCCTTGTTTGTTGAATCCTTTTAACATCATCTGATCTCCTCGGACCTTATAGATATCAAACCTCAAATAGATAAGAGTTTCTAGGCTCATAATGTTCATTGATGCACCGGATCAACACTAGAAAGTTTGAATCGCCATATCCACTAATATAGAGGGACTCGGTTGTGCTATGTCCCAGAAGGTCTTCATCGGTGAATGTGACTCCTTGTGCTTTTTCTTGAATAATGTGTGTCATCTCCAACATTGATTGAGCTAAGCATATCTGGATCAAGAAGAGCCTTGATTAATGATTCCATCATTTCTTTGGATAAGACAAAGGCATCATATATGCTTAGTTTAGCTAAAAACTTTCTTAGGTGATCAAGGACATTTTAGTCAACTTTGGGCTAATCCTCCATGAGCATATCCATAGTTGGAGCATCCTATGGAGGAGCCTTTTGCTCGTGGGTACCAATGATTTATTTCCCCTTATCTTGAGGTGCTTCCCTAGGAGGTAGAACCTTACCACTTCGGAGGTTAACTTTGGTGATCTCTTGCAGTGGGTTAGTGGAACATTCTACCTGCTCATCAAGCATACCTATAGCTTCTCCTATAGGACCCTCGGAATAAAATGAGTCCAAGTCTATCGCAAAAGTTGAACCCATAGTATTCAAAAAAGGAAAGTAAATCTCTGAATAAAAAAGAGGATGATCAGAGTTGTTATAATTATTAAGACTTGAAGATTTTTCTAAAATACTAGAATCAGATAACCCATTAGAAGTGGAACAGATGTAATTTAAACTAACTTTATTCCATAATTTCTTAGATTTAGAAGGAGGTACATAGTAAAATCTAGTAAAGTAAGTGGGGTGAGGGATTTGATGCCCTCATCTGATACAAGTTGACTCTTAGAAGAAGAGCTAGGCGAGTAGAAGTCGGCCCGAAGTAGTAGGCATAATGGTGGAAGGAATGGAGGTGGGCTCGACAGGTTGGTAGTTCTACTTGGTATCACGGGTTAGTATTTTCCAAAGTTTTCTTTGGCAACTTACAAAACTTTCTTGATGTTGGAGGTTTGAGCTATCTCAGGCACTTCCAAGAAAAGTTTCTTAATTTTTTAAACAATCTTTTTAGAGGTTCAGGATAAAGAGATATCCCAACCTTCTTTTATTTTAAAAGGATCACATGTATCCCCAAAGATTACCCTAGTTTAACTTGATGGTTATTCCACTTGATATTCCTTAGGGATAACTGTTTGACTTGTAGCTATGGTCAAGCGGTCCTTAAATGTAAAGCAATCCTCCAAAACTTGGCTAGCATTGTAGGGCAAAAGTTAGGATCATTGTTCTTACCCAATTCCTCTGGCTTCCTAGGATCGGGTAGCTGAAAATCAAGTTTCTTTAAGAGGTTCTTAAAGATTTTCCTAACTACCTCCCTCTTAAATAAGTAAGGTTTTTTTAGTTTATCCAAAAGAGTAGGTGGATGATAGCTACCTAGGGCGGGTATGTGTACCATTATTGTGAATATGGCTAAGGAGGAGGTGGCAAAGGCCATGGAGGCCAATGCGATGGCTGATATGATGGCCTAAGTAGCGGTAAAGGAGGTGGAAGTGATGGCTGTGGAGCTCGAGGTCTCTCATGCTGATCCCTAGTCAGTTGCTTCCCCTCGTCCAATCTCACCGCCTGCGTGGCTTTTCATAGACCTTCTACTTTGGCTTTGATGATCTTGAAAAGGCAACTATTTGGCCTCTCCTCTAGACTAGCCACCTTGTTAATTAGCTTCTCAAATGCCTTGATGGTGAAACCTTTAAACATGAAGGTGACGCCATGAATATTCTTTAGTAGAATTTCAATAATGTGTTGTTGCCAGATTTGCATTTCATGCTTAAATTGTGTCATATGAGAATATAGTCAATAAGAGACTCACTTGGGTGTCTGTGTGCTACAATGAGATCGCTCATAATTACCCTTTGCTGAGCTCCAGCAAACCTCTTAACAAAGAGTTTCTCCAACTCAGCAAAAGACTTCACTGAATTATTAGGGAGTTTAGTGTACTAATCAAAAGCTATACCCGCTAGGCTGGGATGGAATAATAGTGCATTGCTGCCTCCAACATTGCAACAGCTGGCCTTGAAGTGCGTTATATGGTGGCTCCCATTGAAAGAACATAAAAAGAAGGATATTGGATATGATAAATATCCTTAATATGAGCTTACTGCTTTCTCACTTGTATTCAACTTTATATATTGTTTGCTATACAGGGTTGCTTTTGTTCGGTCAAACATACTCCAGCACCACCATGATCTTATCAATTTGCTCATCCTTCTATTTGAGATCAAGGAGGTGACAATAGGTTGTGTCATCTGTTTGCCGTAACACCTTCCACCATGTCGATCCGGGAGGGAATCTCTGGTATCAACCATATGCAACTCTATTGAGTCTTCCAACAAATCATCTTCATTGGGATCAAAGCTAACCTTCTCTGCCTCTATGTTAGACCAGCCATACCCTAGGATTTCCTTCTTCTCAACGAGATACTATGCTATGATATCATCTAAGGAGCAGTCGACTGTGTAGGCATAAATGCTCATGGTAGATCGGTGGTGGGATCATGCTCATGAACATAGATACATCTGACCTCCCAGGCTACTAGAGAGCTAACCCTGTGAGGTCTACGCTCACTAGAAGAAATGTACTCATGGCTGTTAATTGCTCTAGGTGGAGTACTTCTCCTGGTGAGATCTATCACCATAAAGACAACAGAAATGTCTCCTTCTCCCTCCCGTACAATCATGATCTGGAGGTGGTGGTGATGGCATGACTACGATGCTATGAAATCACCACTCCCTCTTCACCCCAACTGAAGTAGGAGGTCAAGCAAGAGAGCTCGACCTCACCTCAGTCGATGGTGTAGATGAAATGGGATCTCTTGGCCATAGCCAGATCACTAGTGGGGCTTTCTTTCCCCCTGATGCTGCCTTCATAGATTTAGATGGAACTATGGAAGATGGGGCCTGTACTGGCGATGGAAGACATGGAGTGGAGTGGTGTGATGGAGACAACATGAACTCCCACTATGCGGGGGATCTCCTCCCATGGTGGGTAGTACCAATCAATAGAGTGCTATCGGACCGCATGTCGATCATGGAAATCTATGAGGCGATTAACTACGGTTTACCTTCACCTTTCTAGTAACATGCACTGATATATGGGCCTCGTGGGCCTTCTCCTGATGGATATGCTCGCCCACACTGTGAGGAATAACCGATCATAAATCAAATTGGGCACCAGACTCTGACCATTCGTAAGCCCTACCAACCTGGCGCAGAATGGTCATGAGGCTGGCATAAGACCTCCTCTTATCTCTGCTAGGTGCCTCATACTGAACTGTAGGTGGAGGTGACACTAATCTTCCTAATATCTTCTCCATCAAATCTGGAAAAAGGATGGAACTTGTTCTATGTGAACAGAGCAGAAACTATCGTGGGCTCCTCTACTGAAATATGAGAGACTGCCTCCATCTCCTTGGCTATGCATACATGATATCGCTTGATCTTGTGGTTCTTATTATGGAACTAAGTTCTACTGGGTGGAGTAGTGCGGGAACTAGACCCTATCTTAAAGGTAGAAGATACTATCCCTGAAGCCAGAGTAGCCTTGCCCTTAGAGGAAGCTGAGTGTACTAGCATGTACAGGGAAGTAATGAGAACAAAATGTCGGCACAAGAGTTATGGTTGTTGGGAACCTCCACCGCCTTCCTCTGAGGGAAATTAGAAGGCATCTCAACATGGATGACAAGCTTCTACCTAGTCACCACATTTCTACTGACGGTGGTGAGGGTTGCCCCCTCACAAGTGATCCTGGCCCTCTCAAATCCTTGGCCAATGTTTATGAGAGAGAAATCAGTCTGGAGGTTGGTCGAAGGCCAAATCCATCCCAAAGGGGAAAGTGAACACATACTAGCATCCATCCATCTAATGAACTTAAGAAAAGTCGACTAAGACTGAATTTGGAACTCGCAATTGTTGGAAATAAACTCAAATGATTTTCTATTTTGATATTTGTTGATTGATTTTGAATTTGATTTTAATTTGAACCCACACTCAACAATTTGAATATGCTAAGTGGGGCTCTTTGAATTTAGGAGAGCAATTTTGAATGAATTGGAGAAGAGATTTTAAGTTTTAGAATCCTCTTTCAATAAATTTATCTATGTTGAAAATGGGTTTAAATATCTTGAAGAGATTCTTGATGCTTCCATTGGTTCATATTTGAATTTTATTTTTTATGTTAGGGGAATTGATTTAGTTTGATTTTAGAACCATTAAGTTGATTTATGTTTTGTTTAGGTTAAGGTGTATGTCAAGTCCATTAATTATCCATTACCTACACCAATTTAACATAATTAACCTAACAATTATAAATCAATAATGCACCTAAGAAAGAAAGGGGCCTAATGCAATTGGCTCACAATTATTGATTAATTAAGCTAAAGGGTTTAATTAAGTAATTTCATAGCCTTCCCACATATATGAGTTGGAAATGGTTTCCTTAAGTTTACCTTAGGTTGTTGAACACCTAAGAATCTACCCAAAAAATGATTGATTAAGTTCAGATTGATTTTAAAAATTTGATTAAGCTAATTAAGTAGATCATTAGTGGATTAATCCTAGGTTTGGATTAAGGAAGAAAGGGGCGTTTAGGGAATAACTTAGGAAAAATACCCCAAACCCATTCCATTAACCTCCTCTTCACTTAAACAATGCTTAATTATCTTAATTCAGTCATTTAACCACTGTTCACATGCCTAATTACTCTTAATTACATTAAGAGCATGGTTAGGGATTTATTAATTGATTTCCCTAATTAACTCATTAATAAATTCCAAAAAAATTAGGGGAGGCAGAAGTCATCCCACTAAACATACCTAAGAAGTTTAGAATTAATTAATGAAATGATTAGGGAGTAATTAGGTTATTAAGTTTTCAATTAAACTCTAATTAAGGAAAATTCACTATTCAAAATCTATTAGAAATAATTTTATGTTATTTCTCACTAAATTATCTTTAAAATGAGCCATCATTTTTTTTATTTTTCTACATTTAATTTTGAATTTAAAAAGTTTCAGTGATTAAGGGATAATTAAATAGCCCTAATTAATTAACTAATCTCATCGGTGCCACATGGATCGCTGACGTGGTGCGCACTTTCCATGTGGCACTACGGGATTCATTATTTAAGTTATCAAATCATATGCCACATCAATCAGCGGTGCTACATGCTTTCTCCTTGGCCGTCCGATCAAGGATCAGATGGTCAGGATAAAACCCATGGCTCTAAAGGAAATAATCAATGGATCTAGCACATTTAATCAGGATCGTCCATCCAAAACATATAGGATGGATGGTCCATGATTCATCCCTGCATTTGCCTGTGGGAAATGAAGACCATCCGTCATCCATATTGATCCCACTTGATCGGATAAGGATAAGATTCAACCTACACCTTCTAGGAGCAAAGAGAAGAAGATCTAACGGTGGAAATTCAATGGGAATAAAAATCCCTTCACAAAGGACCAAAATATTTTCAACTTAAGCTTAGTTTTGATTCATACCTCATCGGAGGCTATCACCAGCGCTTCCAACCATTGTGGTAGCTTCTTCTAGTGGAGACAAAGCCCTGTTAAAGGTTTGAAGGTTCAATTTATAATGGATCTTCTAATTTACCAAAGCTTGCTTCAATGGCTTGCGGCTTTGGTCTAGGTGAGGCTTACCATGGCTTAGAGACTTGGGAGAAGCTTTGGATGAGCTCGACCCTCGATGGTGCTTACAAGAGCAATTAGATTTTGGTGGAGTGATGAGTGAGTTGGAAATTTCTCCTACCTCCCTATTTTTGGCTTAAGCAAAACCACAAGAGAGAAATGGAATGAGCTCTAGAATTCTTAGGGAAGCTTGTAGATACTTGCCTTTGATCCTGAGCTCAATCAATGCAAGAGTCATCAATTGAATTGGAATAAGGGGAGTATATCTCCTACTTGAATTGGATGGTTGATAGCATTCTTTCCATTTTGATCAAATTGATATTGAATTGGTTGTTTAGGTTGTTAAGGATCCCATATGGTTCTGATTTTGGCATAAGGGTGGAAGTGTGGTGGTGCACATGGGTTAAAATGAATGTGGGAGGTGATCCATGTGGAGAAATTTGTGTGGGATAGTCAATTTTGGCCTTGGGTTGGGTTTGGCTGACCCAAACCCATTGGGTCATGTGCACCACCTCCCTTGGTGTCCAAATGGTCCACTAAGAGGATGCCAAGTGGCCATGAAAAATGAATTGACAAAATTCCAAGTGGATTTGGCCATAGGTTACCCTTTGACGTAGGGGTAAAATGGTCATTTGGCTTTGATTTTGATTTGGGCAAATTTGGTATGATTGAAAGATGGTTTGTGCCAATTTTCAAGGAATTTGGAGTTTATTTGATATGATTTGGCTCAAGTTGACCCATTTAGGTCAAAATGGGTCAACTTAGGTCAAGTTGACCAATTGGTCAAATTGGGTCAAGTTGACCAATTGGTCAAATTAGGTCAAACCATGGGTTAAGTCAAGTTCATATGAACATTTCAAGTGTTTTGGTATCTTTTATTTGGTTCAATTTGGTTTAGATTTGGTTTTGGTTTATTTGAATTCATTTAGGTCAAATAAGTCAAGTTGACCAATTTTGATCGGGGGTTGGTTTAGGTTTGGTTAATCATTTGAAATGATTTGCAAGCTTTGGTTTCAATCAATTTTGGTTTGGTTTGATTTCAAGTTGATTTGACCATTTAGGTCAAGTTGGGTTCATGGTCAATTGGGCTAGGTTGGGTCTTGTTAGCTAATTAAGGCTTTGGTCAAGTTCACCAAGTAATTAGGAATGAATTTGACCCATTGATTGCAATCAATTTGGCTTAGATCAAGTTTTAACACATTTTGACTTTTTAGGTCAACTTGGGTCAACTTAGGTCAAGTGGCCAATTGGGCTAGGTTTGGCTCAAATGATGACTTGGTCAAGTCCAATCATTGATCATGAATTGGTTTAGATTAATGGTTTGGCTAGTTTAAGTTTCCTTTGGACTAAGTGTTGACTTGGTCAAAGGTTAGAGTTAATGACTTAATTATTTAATTTAGGATTGATGGCTCAAATACTTTTGGTCATTTTTCAAGACCCAAATGGGTCAATTATTTGATCAATGATTAAAATTTGGTGAACTCAATATGGACTTATGATTGAAATTAAAGATTACAAGTGATTTAGAGTAAATGGGTTTTATTTATTTTGATAATTTCAAGTTCAAAGGTGACATTTTGATTTAGTTTGATTTTGAATTTATTTGGTTTGATTTTTTTATGATTGAATTTGGTTTGTGATTGGATGATTGATTATTAAAGAAAATCCAATTTATTGATTAGTTGGATTTGGTAAGTTCAAGAATTTGACTGAAAGAGTTAGTTGAACTTTATGGATTTTGAGTTTTGAATTTGGTTTTGGATTTGAATTTATTATGTTGGTTATTTTTATTTTGAGGTAATCAAATGGTAGTCACCATTTGGTAGATCCAACCAAGGGTTTGCCTTTCAGGTTAGCATTTGAAGAAAGAAGATTTCATCCTCAAAGTGAGATTTGCTTGGTTGATCCATTAAGGTGATGAACCCATTAGGTCAATTGAGTGAATTCATTGGAGGATTTCTCAAAGATCAAGATTTATTTTAGTTATTTTTGATGATCATTGGCATGAAGTGATTGGGTCATTTATGATTTTAATTTACTTCAAAGATGATTACCAACCACATAGAGACTTCCAAAGGTTTTTGTGTAGTTCAAGGATGAATTTTGCATGATTTTGTGATCCATTTTGAAAGGTTGAGTTGAATTTGAGTGAATGCTTGAGACTTAAATTAGTTTGTCAAGTTAATTTTATTTTTAGTTGTTTTGATGATTTAGTTTCTTTGATGACTAAATGGTTGTTGTCATTATATTTACTAAAAGGGAGTAATTAAAGAACTATAAAAATGTTTTCATTTGAGTGTCAATTTGAAGAAAGCAATGACTCATTTGAATGAATTTGGATTATGAGGTCATGTCATGAATAAGGGTCTTTGGAACCCATGTGATTTTGAGAAATGATCATGGAAATTTGTGGAAATGATTGATGATAATGGTCAATGTGATGATGAGATTATTAATGATGTGATTTATGAGTTTGAGTTTGATGATTTGAAAAGGGATTAAATTTTGAAAGTTAATAAATTTGTTTTTGATTATTTTATTTTTTTTGATTTGGTTTGATTTTGAGATTGTGTTAATATTGATGATCAAGGGAGTTGGTAAACAAATTATTTTGGCTTGAAAAGGGGTTTGAGTTTGGGAATTCAAATGAGGATGAGGGTCAAGTGGTGGAATCTAAGGCTTTATCAAAAAGAAGAAAAATTGATATGATTTGAACTCAAGAGAAAGAATCAATTGAAGAGTTTTAATGATTTCAGATGAGCTCAAAATTGTTTATGAGAATAATGTTGAAAGATTGATCAATTAAATGATTTGGATGATGAATTTGAAATGGTGATGAAAGTGAATGATTGGTTAAATCAAATCAAGAGTAGTCAAGAGGAAAGGAGTTTATTTTCAAATGATATATTTGATGATGGTTCTCAAGAAGAGTCATTTTTAAACAAAATCAAGAGGTACTTGGTGAAGTTTAAAATAGGATTTGGTTGAATAAGTTAAGAAGAAAGAAAGGATTTATGATCCATGAAATAGAATGATTCAATTTTGAATGAGGATATTGGGTTGTTCAAAATGAGATGATTTGATTTTTGTGTGTGTTTGTGTTGAAAAAAGGTTGTTTTAAGTTTGACATTTACATGCTTGGAATTGATGAAATGGTATGAATGGATTGTGATCCCACAAAAGAAAGGATGTGATTCTTTACACCAAACTATGGAATAAAATATGATATTTGTTTTCCAAATATTCTAAGAGTGAAAATTTGATTTGTTTGAATGTGAAGGAGATGATCTTTGTTTTTTAATTTGTCATGAAAAGTGAAGACAACAATGTTAAATGGAGAAGATTTTGATGAATTCAATTTTTTTTTATTTTTGATGAAATTGATTTTCAAATCATTTATGAATTTTCAAATTGATTAATTAGAAAATTTGATGTTCCCTAAATCAATAAGTGATAAGATCTTCCATGGTAGGTTAAGAAAAGTTCAAGTGGGGTTCAATTGACTGAAAGTTGTCTTTGATTTCAAGTTTGAAAGTTCTGAAGAATTGATTTGTTTGAATTTTGATTTGATTGATTGGATTGACTATTCTTGAGTTTAACCACAATTTTGCATTTTTAGTGAATTTTACTACAATTTTAGGATGATTGAATTGAATTGACTTTTAAAGAGTTTGATTGATGTTCATTGGTGTGGGAGGTTCAACCAGTCATGTTTTGTCATCAATGTTTTTTAGATCAATGGTTTACAATCCTAGGGATTTACAAGTGATGGTTTTCCAACTTGATCAAGTATTGATCTTGTCTTGGAAGAAAGTTTAGACATGAGGAGAAGAGGTTATGAAATCCTCTGAGGGATTATAATTTGGGATCCGTTGGAGAAGAAAATGTGAACTCCACTTCAAGTTCAAGTTGGATTGAATTGGTTCCACTAGGGAACTTGAAGGAATCTCTGAGGGAAGTGAATTGATTTGATTGATTTGATTATTTTGAGACTCCACTGGAGGTTGATTGGATTTTCTTTGTTTGTTTAGTTTGACTACACTGAGGGAGGAGGGTTGAATTTGTTTCAGATTTTAAATTTTTTGATTTTGAGATGGGACATATTGGTTTGTGATGGATTGCACTGAGTAGGGGCCATGTTGGCCTTATTTTAGCTTAGATTTAGCAATCCAAAGGGTAGTCTACCAACCACATGGTAGGACTAACCAACCAAAGGGTTTGTTGTAGTGCTCTTGGAAGAAAGCATAGTAGACTTACATCCTCCAAAGTAGAGATCAGTTGTTAGGTTGATCCATTGGTGAGGAAATGGATTGAACCCAACCTTAGGCTGACAATTGAGTGAATGCCATTGGGGGACTTAAACCAGCTCAAAGATAGTCAAGATTAATTTTATTTTTAGTTATTTTTGATGGATCCCATCAATATGCGATGGACTGCACCAAGTAGGAGTCATGTTGGCCTTAGTCTACTTTAGATTTACCAATCCAAAGGGGTAGTCTACCAACCACATAGTAGGACTATCCAACCAAAGGGGTTGCCTTTCAGTGTGTAGTAGCTATACTAGGAAGAAAGTGTAGTACACATCCTCCAAAGTAGAGATCAATTGATGGGGTGATCCATTGGCGAGATTGAACCCAACCTAAGATGACTATTAAGTGAATGCCACTGGGAGACTTAAATTAGCTCAAAGATAGTCAAGATTAATTTCATTTTTAGTTATTTTTGATGGATCCCATTAGTGTGATACACTAAGTAGGCCATGTTTGGCCTTTCATATTTACCAATCCAAAGGGAGTAGCTTCCGGGAGAACTATCCAACCAAAGGGGTGCCTTTCATTTTGTAGTGTCTAATTAAGGAAGAAAGCATAGGACTCACATCTTTCTAATAAAGATCACATGGGAGACATATTAGCGAGGTAACATGTCATGAGACCTAGTCATCATTAGAAAGAACCCCTAGTAGACTTACATCTACCAAAGAGAAATGATCGTCAAGATAACCTATTTGTGGTAACACAGATTGAACCTGACCTAATGGTCAATACAAAGAGAGTGCTGACCCAGAGACTTATCTCAACTCAAGCATAGTCACAATTCCTATAGGAGTTTCGACGCCTTAAAGATAGGATGCCTACTTGGGAAAGGGCCCACTAGGGGCTTAAATTCCTAATCCACAAGTGAATAAATTTTTTCTTTTATTTTATTTTTTTATCGTGACCCTGTTGGTTTATGAGGGATATTACTAAGAATGAGCTTGAGTTAACTTAGACCTATCTCAGATCGAACTAAGGGAGAATATGCATCCATGAACAAATTCCCCAACCGTGCTACTAGAAAAGGGGATTGTCCAATCCAAGAGTAACTTGGGTAGTGTCTAAATGGGGCCACAAAGGATGAGATCCAAGTAGAGTGCCCATAGGAAGAGGGGCTGCTAAGGGCTTTATCCAAAACCCTGAAGAAGAAAAATTGCATATGTATTTGGTGGCCAACTCATTGAGAAAGTGAGGACTCACATCTACCAAGAGTGGTGTATCCACCGGGTGAGTTACTATCAGCATAGAGAACATCAACCAACCTAAGTTTCCCGTCGATTTGCAATAATCAGCCTAGGAAGAAAGCATTGGGGACTAACATCCTCCTATAACATAACTAATTGTCGGGATAGTGTCTTGATCGGTGCTATCCAACCTAGGTGACTATTGAGTGAATGCCACTAGGGGACTTAAATCAACTCAAAAGTAGTCAAGAGGAAAGGAGCCTCTAGGGGGCTTATTTTAAACCTCAAATATACTCAACCTAGTTAGTGCATGATGGTTAGTTCAAGAAGAAAGCACTGGGACTCACATCTTCTTAAACAAAATCAACATGAGGTAGCTTACTGGCTGGGCAGTGAAGCCTACCAAACTAACAAGCTCATTGGTTTGCAATGGTTAAGTCAGGAAGAAAGCATGGGGACTCACATCTATCGGACAAGTGACCACTAGGGTGACATACTAGCAAGGTAGCATATCAGCCCGACCTAGAATAGCTAATGAGTGAGTGCCACAGGGCTTGCTCCCATATCAAAATAGCTCGAGATAAAAGATTTTTGTATTTTTTGTGTGTTTGTGTTAGAAGGAAAAGGTTACCTCTCAAGTTCTCTTATACATATCCTAAAACATGTTAACCGATGAAATGGTGCCATGAATGGTTGTGATCCCACAAAGAAAGGATGTCGCTTGGTTCTCTTACACCTAACTTAGTTATGTTAGTCGAAATAGGATGCCTCTTGGGTTCTCTCACACCTATTCTAGTAACAGGGAATTGTGTTTGATTGTGTGCTATGAAAGGGAGATAGATGCCTCTTAGGTTCTCTTACACCTATCCTAAACATCGGGATTTGCAAGACAAGCAAACAATGCTTCAATGAAGAGAAGATTTTGATGAATCAATAATTTTTTTGTTCTTTTGATGACAATTATTTTCAAACATCATTATATGAGTAATATTTCTTCAAATATAGCCCATTAATTAAGAATCAGTGTTCCCCTTTACAATCAATAAGCTGATAAGATCTTCCATGGTAGGCCTTCTGTATGACAAAAGGGCCTTCCCAAGTGGGTTCAAACTTGCCTCCCATCTTTTGACAAGAAATAATTGGTCTCCTTAGAACGAACAAGCTCACTACTTGAAAAGTTCTAGGATGGACCACTTATTGTGAGCTTGAATCATTTTGACTTTGTATAACTTGAGGTTGCACCTAAGCATCTCCCCTCCAAACCTTGAGCTCTTCTAACCACAACTTTGCATTATGCTCTATAGAACTTTCTACTCATTGCTATTCTTAGTGATGAGAGTTGAACTACTAAGGTAGAACTGACCCATACACTAAGGAGAATGGGGTGATTGAGTTGGTGTCTATAAGTGGTGCGTAGGCCCACAAGGCTTTCAACCAATGCCTCATGCCACTATCATCATTGTCAAGTGTCTTCTTTGGTATCTAGATGTGAGTTTTATTGAATGCTTCTGCTAGGCCATTTACCCTAGGATAGTAGATGGAGGAATATCTCTAATCGATATCATGTCTTCTGGTGAAGCTATTGAACTTGGTGCTCTTGAATTCATTATCATTATCAGATATAATTCATCGAGGCACCCCCGAACCTATATATGATATGGTTCTAAAAAATTGAAGCACATGCTAAGTTGTGGCCTCTCTAAGTGGGATTGCCTCTGCCCACTTGGAAAAGTAGTCGGTGGCAACTAGGATGAATCGATGACCCTTGGAAGAAGGAGGATTGATTGGACCCACTATGTCTATACCCCAACACTCAAATGGCCATGAGGCTAATGTAGGATGTAGAATGTTGGGTGGTTGATGTAGACCACCGTGCCTGACATTGATGGCATCTCCTAGCTACATCCATGTAGTCTATAATCATGGAATGCAAGTAGTATCCTAGTCTCTTGATCTTTGCTTTCATCTTTAGACTGAATTGATGCACTCTATATAGACCTGAATGTACCTCAGTCACAATCCTATGAGCTTCATGTTTGTCCAAACAACGTAACCACATTTGATCAAAAGATTGTCAGTACAAGGTGCCATCCAAGAGAGCATAAGAGAGAGCTCTCTACATTATCTGATGGGCTTGTGATTTCTCTTGAGGTAGTTTGTGTTCAAGTAATCTATGAATGGTTTCCTCCAATCCAAAGTAACACATCTGGATGGTTCCTCTCTCCATCTTTGGTAAATGATTATTGTCTTCAAGTATCGATAGTGGATTTGTACTTTGTATGAGTCCAAGACTATCCTTCTTTTCTGTTGGCACTTAGTTTATTTCATTCTTAAGCTAAGCTAGCCAACATCCTTTAGGTTTTAGGACCTCACTCCATGTAGGTCTTAAAATCCCTATTGGGTTTCCCAATAGGTGAAAATAAAAATTTAATAAAAGAAATAACTAAAGACTTCCTCTTTACCATTTCTATGGTAAGGAAAGGTTCATTCCAAAAATAAAGAAAAATAAATCCTTTATAAAACAATAATTTCCAAAATCACTTTTCCAAAATGCACATAATAAAATATTCCAACCTCATCTAACAATCTTCAAGATTGCTACATGTAGGATCATTTTCAAAAATAAAATCCAAAAATCATATTTTCCAAAAGCACAAAAGAACATCCTCGTTCAATTTATTGAATGAAGATTTCATTTTCAAATAAAAATCAACAATCATATTTTCAAAAGCTCAAATGAACATCCTCAATTTATTGAATGAAGATTTCATTTTCAAATAAAAAATCAATCATCTTTTCAAAATAAAATCAATAATCACCTTTTCAAAAAGCATAAATGAACATCCTCATTCAATTTATTGAATGAAGATTTAATTCCTAAAGAAAATCACAAATGAACATCTTCATTCAATATACCCAAATTTATTGAATGATGATTTCATTTCCAAATAAAAATCTAAAATCAACTTTTCAAAAAAAGCACAAATGAACATCCTCTTTCAATATACCCAAATTTATTGAAAGAAGATTTTATTTCCAAATAAAATCATATCATAACATTGAAATTCTATTTCAACATATCTCACATATGTTGAAGTTAATTTCTTTCTTTTCATATATATATATATATATATATGAAAGAAACCTCTCCACTTAATACATCCAAATGTGTTGAATGGAGGTTTCATTTCCAAAACAAAATCACACTATTAGAAATTCCACTCAACACATTCCACATGTGTTAAGTTGGAATTTCCATCTTTTTGAAAAGAAATAAATCACACATAGTGGATACACCACTTTGCTTGAATGTGAGTCCTCGATACTTTCTTCCTAGGTTGATTGTTGCAAACCGATGAGCACCTAAGGTTGGTTTATGTTCGCTATGCTGACAATGACTCACCCAGTGGATACACCACTCTTGGCATATGTGAATCCCTATGCTTTCTCCTTGAGTTGGCCACCGAATACCTATGAAAACTTTCTTCTCGGGTTTTGTATAAACCCTTAGCGACTCCCTGTGGCACTCTACTTGGATCACATCCTTTGCAACCCCATTTAGACACTACCAGGTTACTCTTGGATTGACATTCCCCTTTCTTAGTAGCCACCCCTGTGGTAAAATTTATTTAGTGGATGCAGATTCTCCCTTGTTCAAGAAATCAGATAATCTAAAAATTGTTTATTCTGATCCTAGTAAAACCAACATGGTCCATGACAATGCTTGAGTTGAGATAAAACCCCGTCAAAGATATCTCTAGTCACCTCTTAGGTCAGGTTTAATCCAAGAGTAACCTAAGTAGTGTCTAATTGGGGTCGTAAAGGATGTGATCCAAGTAGAGTGCCCACAGGGAGAGGGGCCGCTAAGGGCTTTATCCAAAATTATGGAGAAGAAAGTTTGCATAGGTATTCGGTGGCCAACTCAAGGAGAAAGTGCAGGGACTCACATTTGCCAAGAGTGGTATCCACCGGTGAGTCACTATATGAACATCAACCAACCTAAGGTGCATGTTTGCAATAATCAACCTAGGAAGAAAGCATGGGGACTACATCCTCTATAAAGATTATTTGATCTTTGGCTCGGGTGCTATCCACCTAGAATGACTACTAAGTGAATGCCATTGGGGACTTAAATCAACTCAAGTGTAGTCAAGAGGAAAGAAGCCTCGAACTTATCATAAATCTCAAATATACTTGACCTGCTTGATGGTTAGTTCAAGAAGAAAGCACAGGGACTCACATCTTCTTAAACAAAATCAATAAGATGTAGCTTACTAGCTGGGCAGTGAAGCTTACCAAACTAACAAGGTGCTCATTGGTTTGCAATGATCAAGTCAAGAAGAAAGCACGAGGACTCACATCATAGATAAGTGACCCAAGGGTGACATACTAGCAAAGCATATCACCTAGAGCTAATGAGTGAGTGCCACAGGGGCTTGCTCACATCAAAATAGCTAGATAAAAGATTTGTGTTTATTTTTGTTTGTGTTTATGTTAGAAGGAAAAGGATGCCTCTCATTATTTTCATCAATTTCCTAGCCACCAAAAAAATGGTGAATTTTTTATCTTCATCTAAATGAATTAGAATAAAATAAAATTAACTCTTTGTTGGACACCATTAAATTGTAGATGTTCTTATTAGGGTGATGCATGATATTGAGGAATGATGTACTATCTAGAGATAGAAGTCACCATTCTATAATGGACCTAATCACCTAATAAGGACTCCTAAGGATGATGGGTCTTGATGTATGTAGATTCTTCCCTACTTACATAGAAAAGTAAAGTAGATTTATTTTAAACTTAGTTCATTAAGTTCCCTATGGAGGCAAGCTCTCATTGTTAATTACATATAAAGAAATGAAATTCTTTAAGAATACTCTCGATTAAGGTAAATGATCATTATCTCCAAAGATTTTAAAGATAGGGCTATCAATCAATTGATTATTTTTGGAAGATCAAATGAGATTTATCAAAAGGAGGGAGTTATAATCAATCCAGAAGAAGATAAGTAGGGGATGCTTATGATACTAGGAAGCCTAGTAAGCATCCCAAACTGTCCTATCATTGGGCTTTATATTTTTGAAATTTGAAGAGAGTTAATTATTTGAGTTGAATTTTTATTAGAAATCTAGGGCTTATATTTCTACTACACAAGATCATGAAAATGCCTAAAAGGAGAGGATTTATGATTGTATCCCACAAAGGGAAGTAGCAAAACCTAAATCTAGGGAGCTTTGGCGAGAGCCAAGGCATGACCTAAATCTAAGGAGAAAAATTGGTATATGGTTTACCTCTATAAGAGAAGATAAACCACCTGACTATTGGACTTACAACCGCTTGGGGTGGCCGCCAACTAACTCCTTCTACAATTTTAAATACATGTAGGCAAGTCATATGCTTTTGCAAGATAGCTAAGTTGTTATTTTTTTAGAAAGTGACTTAAGTCCTTAAACACACTCCCTAAGATACTAGATCATGTAGAGCATGATTAATGACTTAAATTTAATGTAAATTTTGTTTATATTTTTTTAATTTTTGGACAATTCATTTGACCTAGGCTATGGGATTCATATAACTAATGCATGAGAAATTAGTTCAGTAAGAAAGAGCTGTGCTTCTACCATGGCTCTCAAAGGTCAAGCAAAATTCTCTAGCAAAGGTGGAAGCCCTCCATTAGCAAGAGTGAAGTAAGATGATTTTTATGCATGATGTGAGACATACAACATCCAGCTAAGGGTTGCAAAATCTTTATCTTGATTTATAACCTAGGCTTTAGGTGAGATTATGAGTTATTAATTTTTTATTTTGAATTGATTAATTAGATAAATAAATTTATTTTCCTAAGAGCCTAAATCGCATCCAGGCCATTCATCAATCAATGAAGATACTAGGAAAAACATACCATCTTAATGCACAAGCTAAACAAACATCAAGCAATTTTATAAAGCTAGTGTGAAAGAATAAGAGGCCTTTATGGTTGGGCTCCACCGCAAAAACCCGAAAAGAAATGGGTAGCTGATCTCTACCCTTTTACAACCCATATTACAAATGAATTAATTACAATCAAAAAGGAATTCATGTTATGGGGGTCTTCATTCTTCATTTCTCTCTTTCTTTCTTTCCTTCTTTTTTCTTTCTTTCTTTCTTTCTTTTGGTTGGTTGGGATGTAGTTTCTCCAAGGCTTTATATGGTGCATAAGACATAGTCTTATGACCAATGTTCATTCAAATCCCCCATAACATTCATTCCAAATCTTAATTGCAAAATTACATGAAAATGGGAAAGTAAATCTAACTAAACCTACAAAATAAAGATTAGCTAAACATACCACACAATCCTAAGTAGTTATAGAAATAAATTGGACTTTACACCCCACTCATGGGTAACCAAGTAAGTCCACCTAATTTGGATTATGCTTAGGGTATAAGCAACTTGCATAATAAAAGCATTTATTTTTATTATAAGCCCTTAAGCATAATCTCTAGAGAAGATAATGATTAGACTAAGATCATCCTATCATCCAGTCTATGCACATACACCCTAACATCCAGACTAAAACATTACATCACAAAATAAAATCAGGCATCAAACCATGCACCGCCCTAACATAGAGCTATAAATGGTGACTTAGCCTAATGTGTGTGCCATTTAAGGCTTGTGTGGCATGTCTTAGCTAGGCTTTAAGGATAGAATTTTCTAAGTGTGAAGGATTCAACTTAGAAGGTGGTTTCATTTAAGTGATTTAGTTAATTTGTTAATTTTATTTGATGATTTGATCTGGTTTGAATGAACCTATTATTATTAAGTGTTGTAACGAGAGGAAAAGAGAAGAGAACTTCTCTTTCCCCTACCTTAAGTAACTTCTAAGGTAGATTCATTAGTGATTTTTCTTTAGTGAATGTTTATTATGTGTTTTAATTAATCCTAAGTTTAGATTTTCTAAATAAACCTATTCAAAAAAGAAAGGCATTTTAGGATTAATTAAAGTGATTTACTATCACAAAACACACAACCCTTATTTCTTTCCAACATGTGTATCATGCATATGAATAAATCTTAAGCATATCTATACATTCAAATGCAAACTTTAGCACACCTTAATGATGAATGCAAAGAGATGTTGTTTAGGAAAATTTTTGATATTTCATGATGCATGATTTTGTTAAGTAGATAAGAGGGATTCTTTTATCCATTAATCAAATGGATATTTACATATATGAAAGACATAAGTGAGTACGGTGCCATTATTTTCTACACCAAGGGTATAAGGTACAAGACCATCTTAGGGCTACTTAAAGCCTCGTAACCTCAGGGTGTCAAGACTAATATACCACTTTTCTTAAATGCATGTGCCTGTATAAAAAGAAAATAAATGGATGAAGAATCAGGTAAAAGATTTTTTTATTTGTTTGATTTTGGTTGTTTAATTTATGTGCGTAATGTGGGGATCCTTCTTAAGTCATAACATAGGAGTGCATAGGAATAGATTTAAGCAAGTGTTATGTTCTTTTCAAATGAACTATACACTTTATAAATACAATACAAACCCATGTTAAGAAAAGAGAAGAAAATCACATAACACATTTTAAACTATAACCACATGCAAGCTTATAAGTATTTTTTAAGTAGCATACCTTCATTTATGATTTTTGATTTACAAATTTTGAAAATAATTTTGATTTAGTAGTGATAATAGCCATTCATATTCTTACTTTAACCAAAACATGCAATTTGACATAAAGGAAAACATTTCATTTATTTTTGTTTTTTTAAAAGATATGAATGCATGATTTTCATATGACACATAACAATATTTAGCATGCTTGGAAAGAAATCAAGTGATGTAAGCATGTAACTTCATTCACTAAGTAATTCTAACAACAATCTTATGAAATAAGATCATTTAAAGAGAATCATCATTTCTTAAAGAGATTGTTTTATTTTTTTTGAATTTGATTTAGAATGAGTTTTGTTAAACCCATTTCCCATATGTGAATAATTATAGAACCATTTATTGACCTCATTTTGGATGAGGTTAATTTAGCAATTAGAGATCCTAATCTCAAATATAATTTTCTTAATTCAATAGCACTATGCAAGTGACCTAAATTCACCTTGGGTTGGATCTAACATATTTTGCTTAGGTAAGATAAACTCAAACATCCAATATGAATCAATTCAAACGAATGAACAATAAATTAATCATCAATCCAAGATGATTAAAATTTAAATTACATTTAATTTCAAAATACTAATTAATAATAATAAGCTTGAATCAATGCACTTGATTTGGACTAACTCCAACCCAAATTAAATGTATTCCAACATAAACTCAAAATGGGCCACATTAGTCTATGTGATGCCATAATCATAAAAAAATAAAATAAAAAGAGGAGAAAATGGGAAGAAGAAAATGCAAACTCTTCTTCCCACCTCATCCCAACACCTCTTCTTGATATCTAAATTCCACTAAAAGGTAACCAAGTGAACTAATTAAATCAAGAGGAAACTTCCAAGGGTTCTGACTCTAAACAAACTAAAAAAAGAAAAGAGAAGAAAAGAGAAGAAGAAGAAGAAGAGAAGGTGGGATCGCCAAGAGTGGAAACCAAGCAAAGGATGTTCAACTCTTTTCCCAATTGATCCCAAAACACTCCCTAAAGCTAGAGAAGAAGTTTCAACTCCTCTCCTCGATGAATTGACCACCAAAATTAACTAAAACTAATAAATAACTAACTAAATAACTAACTAATAACTAAACCTAAACACTAAACTAAACTAAATTAACTAATAATAAATTAACTAAACTAAACTAATAATAATAATAATAATAATAATAATAATAATAAATAATAATAATAACTAAAATAAATAATAATAAAACTAAACTAAACTAAAAAACTAATAATAAACTAACTAAACTAAACTAATAATAATAATAATAATAATAATAATAATAATAATAATAATAATAAAACTAAAACTAACTAATAATAATAATAAACCTAATAACCAATAATAAACTAAATAATTATAAACTAACTTAAATAAACCTAAAGTAAAAATAATAAAATAATAAACTAAAAAACTAAAGTAACTAAAGTAATAATAATAAACTAAAACAAGCTAACAAAACCTAAACCCTAAATAAAAAACTAAACTAAATAAAACCCAAACTAACTAATTAAATAAAACTAATAAATAATAACTAATAATTACTAATAAAAAACTAAAAAATAATAATAACTCAAAAATAACAATAAACTAATTAATAATATATCTAATAATAATAAGTGATAATAAAATAGCTAACTAACTAAAACTAATAACTAATAAACTAATAAACTAATAATAAACTACTAAATAAAAACCTAATAAATAACTCACTAACTAATAACAATAATAAACTAAATAAAACTAATAATAAAATAATAACTAAAACTAAACCCACTAAATAAACTAAATAAGTAATAACCCAATAATAATTAGTAATAATAATAAATGATAAACTAAACTAATAATTATAATAATAATAATAATAATAATAATAACTAATAATAACTAATAAATAATAATAATAATAATAAACTAATAAATAATAAAAACTTGTAAAAAAACCCCAAACACTAAACCCTATGCTATAAACGCTCAACTAACCTTAAACCCTAAACACTAAAAAGCAAAAAAGCTAAACATAAACTAAATAAAACCTAAAAATAAAATAAATAAATAAAACTTAAATAAAAATAAAATAAATAAAATAAAATGAAACCCTAAACTAAAACCTAAACCTATAAAATAAAATAAAATAAATAAAAACCAAAATTAAACTAAAATAATAATAACTAAATAAAATAAAAATTAAACCTAAAATAAAAAATAAAATAAATATAAAATAAAAAAAAAAAAGTAAATAAAACCTAAATTTAAAAAAGTAAACCTAAAAATAAATAAAAAATAAAACATAAACCTTGAACTAAAATAAAAATAAAATAAACATAAACCTAAACTAAAATAAATAAAGCCTAAACCTAAACTTAAAATAAACTAAGCCTAAGCCTAAACCTAAACCTAAACCCTAAATAAAATTAAAAATAAACCTAAATTAAACTAAAAAAAACCTAAAAAAAACCTAAATAAAAACCTAAAAACTAAACCTAAGAAAATAAAATAAAACCTAAACCTAAAATCTAAAATACCTAAACCTAAAAATAAAATCAAAATAAAACTAAACTAAAAATAAACTAAACCTAAACCTAAAATTAAAAAATAAACTAAAATAAAAACCAAAGCTAAAATAAATAAACCTAAAATAAACTAAATAAAATAAAAATCCAAAATAGAAAATGAAAAAACTAAATAAACTAAATGAACCTAAAACTATGAGTTTACTTAATTTAAAAAAAAACCCTAAACCATAAACCCCAAAACAAACCTAAAAATAACAAAACCTAAACCTAAACCCTAAACCTAAACTCTAAACTCTAAACTCTAAAACCTTAAACCCTAAAAGACACCCTAAATCAGAACCCTAATCACTAAAACTTAAAACCCTAAACCCTAAACCTAAACCCTAAACCTTAAAACCTTAACCCTAAACCCTAAACCCTAAACTCTAAAAACCTAAAATCCTCAACCTAAACCAAATAAAATCTAAAAATAAAATAAATAAAAACCTAAACCTAAATAAATTAATAATAAAATAAAATAAAACCCTAAACTAAAACCTATACATAAAAGTAAAAATAAAATAAAATAAAAATAAAAACTAAACTGAAATAAAAATAATAAAAACCCAAACTAAATTAAAATGTAAAATAAACTTATAAATAAAAAACATAAATAAAATAAAAACAAAATGTAAAATAAAATAAATAAGCCTAAAATGAGATAAAATAAAACTAAATAAAAAAACCTAAATAAAAATAAACCTAAAAATAAATAAAATTAAACCTAAACACTAAAAAAAAAAAGAAAACCTAAACTTAAAATAAATAAAGTAAAATAAACCTAATATTAAACTAAAATAAATAAAACATAAACATAAACTTAAATAAACTAAACCTAAACCCTAAACTAAACAAATAAAATAAACTAAAATAAACCTAAACCTAAACTAAAAAAAATAAAACTTATAAACAAACCTAAAATAAAAACCTCAAACCTAAACCTAAAAAAATAAAAAAACTAAACCTAAAAAATAAAAATAAAACCTAAACCTAAAAAAATAGAAAAACTAAACTAAACAAAATAAAACCAAAAAAATAAAACCAAACTAAGTAAAACTAAAAAATAAAATAAAAAATAAACTAAATAAACGTAAACTTACCGGTTAAATTTTTTTTTAAAAACCCAAAACCCTATATCCTAAACCCTAAACCCTAAACCCTAAAACTAACCCTAAACCTATAACCCTAAACCCTAAACACTAAACCCTAAATCCTAAAAAATCCTAAACTCTAAACTCCTAACCTAACCCTAAACCTAAACCCTAAACCCTAAAACTAAACCCTAAATTAAACCCTAAACCTAAACTAACCCTAAAGAAACTAAACCTAAATTAAGACTAAGTTAACCCTGAGCTAATCCTAAACCTTAAACCCTAAACTCAAAACTCTAAACCCTAAAGCAAACACAAACCCTAAACTATAAACTCTAAACCCTAACCTAAACTAAACTAAACCTAAACTAAACTAAAACTAAACCCTAAACCTAAACCCTAAAACCCTAAACCCTAAACCTAAAACAAAACCTAAATAAAACCTAAAATAATAAATAAAAAACTAAACCTAAAATAAAATAAAAAAAATATATAAAACCTAAACTAAAACCTAAACCTAAACCTAAAAATAAAATAAAAAATAAAAATAAACAAAAATAAAAATAAAAACCTAAACTAAATAAAAAAATAAAATAAACCAAAGAATAAAAAACCTAAATAAAATAAAAATTAAAAGTAAAATAAGAATAAAATTATCCAAACAAAATAAAATACAAACTACATAAAAATCTAAACCTAAAAATATAATGAAAAATAAAACTAAAACCCTAAACATAAAATATAAATAAAATAAAAAATAAAATAAACCTAAACCTAAACAAAAATAAATAAAACCTAAACCAAATTAATAAAATAAAATAAACTAAAAATTATCCTAAACCTAAACTAAAAAATAAAACCTAAAAATAAACCTAAAATAAAAACTTCAAACCTAAACCTAAACTAAAAAAACATAAAATAAATAAATAAATTAAACAAAAATAAACCTATATAAAAATATAAAATAAACTAAATAAGCCTATATCTACTATTTTGCATAATTTTTTTTTAAAAAAAACCATAAATCCTAAACTTTTAACCCTAAATGCTAAATCCTAATCCCTAAAGCCTAAACCCTAAAGCTACAACACTAAACCCTAAACTCTAAACACTTAACCCTAAACAGGCCCTAAATCCTTAACCCAAAACCCTAAACCCTAAACCCTAACCTAACCCTAAACCTTAAACCCTAACTGTAAAACCCAAAATTAACCCTAAACCCTCAAAAGCATAAACCCTAAACCCTAAAAATCCTAAACTATAAAGCCATACACTAAACCCTAAACCCTAGCCCTAAACCCTAAACCATAAAACCCTAAACACTAAACCCTAAACCCTAAACCATAACCCTAAATAAACCTAAAAACCTAAACTTAACTAAATAAAATCTAAAAATAAAATAATTTAAAACATAAACCTAAATAAAATAAAAAATAAAATAAAATAAAAACCTAAACTAAAGCCTAAACTTAAACATTAACAAAAATTAAACTAAAATAAAATAAAGAAAAATCTAAACTAAACTAAATAAAATAAAATAAACCTAAGGTTAAAAAACATAAATAAAATAAATTAAACTTAAAACAAACCTAATCTTAAACTAAAAATTTAACCTAAAATAAACCAAAATAAAACCTAAAACCTAAACCTAAAAAAATAAAATAAAACATAAACCTAAACATTGAAAATAAATAAAATAAACTCAACTAAAAAACCTAAACTTAAACCTAAACCTAAAAATAAACTAAAATAAATAAAGTAAGCTAAATAAAAAAATAAACCTAAATAAAGAACTAAAATAAATAAAAATAAACTAAAACCTAAACATATCTAAATTTAAAATAAACCCTAAATCTTAAACATTAAACCCTAAACCTTACACTATAAACCCTAAACCTTAAACCATAAGTCTTAAAACCTAAACCAAACCCTAAACCCAAACCTTAAATCAAAACCCAAACTAAATACTAAACCTTAAACCCTAAACCCTAAACCCTAACCCAAAACCTTAAATCCTAAAAACCTAAATTAAACCTAAACCTAAACCCCAAACCTAAATAAAACCTCAACTTAAACCCTAAACCCTAAACCCTAAACCCTAAACCCTAAACCTTAAAACCTTAAACCCTAAACCCTAAACCCTTAACACTAAACCCTAAAACCCTAAACCCTAAACTTTAAACCCTAAACTCTAAAGCCTACAACCTAAAACCCTAAACCCTAAAACCCTAAAAACTAAACCTAAACTAAATTAAACCTAAAAATAAAATAAATCAAAAAACCTAAACCTAAAGAAAATATAAAATAAAATAAAATAAAAACCTAAACCTAAACCTAAAATAAAATAAAATAAGAAAATTAAAATAAACTAAAATAAAAAAATAAAACCTTACCTAAATTAAAAAATTAAATAAGCCTAAAATAAACATAAATAAAATAAAATAAATAAAAATAAAAAAACTAAAATAAACTAAAATAAATAAATGAACTAAGTAAACTAAATAAACCTAAACCTACCAATTTACATTTAAAAAAAAGCACTAAACTTTATGCTAACCCTAAACCCTAAACCCTAAACTCTAAACCCTAAAAACCCTAATCCCTAAAGCCTAAGCACTAAACCCTAAACCCTTACCTTAAACCCCAAAAAACCTAAAAATAAAAAACACTAAAAAATAAAATAAACATAAAACTAAACTTAAGAATAAAAAACCTAAATAAATAACCCTAAACCCTAAACCCTAAAAAAATAAAATAAAGCTAAGAATAAAAACCTAAATAAAATAAAATAAACTAAAAATAAACCTAAACCTAAACTATAAAATAAAACCTAAAAATAAACCTAAAATAAAAAACTAATACCTAAACCTAGAAATAAAAAATAAAACCTAAACCTTAAAAATAAAATAAAAAATAAAACTCAACCAAAAAATAAACATAAACTTAAACCTAAACCTAAAAAATAAACTAAAATAAATAAACCTAAAATAAATAAACTAAACTAAATAAAAAATAAACCAAAATAAAAAAAGTAAAATAATCTAAAATAAATAAAAAATAAACTAAATAAACCTAAACCTACCATTTTACTTAATTTGAAAATAAAACCCTAAACCTTAAAACCTAAACCCTAAACCCTCCTAAAGCCTAAAGCCTAAAGCCTAAACCCTAAACCCTAAACTAAATTAATAAAATATTAAACTAAACTATAAACCCTTAAAACCCTAATAAACTTAAACTCTAAACACTAAACCCTAAAGCCTAAACACTAAACTTAAACTCTAAACACTAAACCCTAACCTAAACTAAACCCTAAAACCCTAAACCCTAAACCCTAAACCCTAAACCTAAACTATAAAACTATAACCTAAACCTAAACCATAAACCTAAACTAAACCCTAAACCCTAAAACCCTAAACTCTAAACCTAAACCTTAAACCCTAAACCTTAAAATCCTAAACTCAAAAACCCTAAACCCTAAACCCTAAACCCTAAACCCCAAACCCTAAACCCTAATCCCTAAAACCTACAACCTTAAGTCATAAATCCTAATTCATAAAAACCTAAAAACCTATACCTAAACTAAATAAAACCTTAAAAAAACCTAAACCTAAATAAAATAAAAGAACATGAAATAAAATCCTAAACCTAAACCTAAAAATAAAATAAAATAAAAAATTAAAATAAACTAAGAATAAATAAATAAAAACCTAACCTAAAATAAAATAATAAAATAAACCAATGAATAAAACATAAAATAAAATAAAAATAAACATAAATAAAAAATAAAAATAAAATTAACTAAAATAAATAAAAAATAAACTAAATAAACCTAACCCTACTCGTTTACTTAATTTAACAAAAAAACCCTAAACCCTATGCTAACCCTAAACCCTAAACCCTAAAAACCATAAACCCTAAAACCTAAAAACTAAACCCAAACCCTCAACCCTAAACCCTAACCCTAAACCCTAAACCCTAAACCTAAAACCTAAACCCTAAAACCCTAAAACCCTAAAACCCTAAAACCTTAAAACCTTAAACCCTAAACCCTAAATCATAAAAACTTATAAACCTAAACCTAAACTAAATAAAACCTAAAAATAAATTATATATAAGAAAACCTAAACCTAAATAAAATTAAAATAATATAAAATAAAAACCTAAACTAAAAGCTAAACTTAAAGCTAAAAATAAAATAAAATAAACTAAAATAAAATAGATAAAAACCTAAACTAAACTAAAAAATAAAATAAACCTAACAATAAAATACCTAGCTAAAATAAAAACTAAAAGTAAAATAAAATAAAATAAACCTAAAATAACATAAAATAAAAACAAAATAAAAACTTAAACCTAAAAAAACCTAAAAATAAAACCAAATAATAAATAAAAACTAAAACCTAAACCCTAAACTAAAAAAAGCCTAAACCTAAATTAAAATAAAATAAATAAATTAAAATAAACTTAAACCTAAACTAAAATAAACTAAACTAACTTAAATAAAAATTAAACCAAAACCTAAACTAAACTTAACCTAAACCTAAATGTAAACTAAATAAAATAAAATAAACTAAAAATAACCCTAAACCTAAACTAAAAAATAAAACCTAAAAATAAACCTAAAATAAAAACTTAAAACCTAAACCTAAAAAATATAATAAAAACCTAAACCTAAACCAAAAAATAAAAAATAAATCCTATAACTTAAAATTAAAATAAAAATAAAACTCAATTAAAAAATGAACATAAACCTAAACTTAAACCTAAAAAATAAACTAAAATAAAAAACCTAAACTAAAATAAATAAACCTAAAATAAATAAAGTAAACTAAATAAAAAAAAAAATAAACCTAAATAAAATAAAAAAATAAACTAAAATAAATAAAAATAAACTAAATAAACCTAAACCTATAGGTTTACTTATTTTAAAAAAAATGAAAAACCATAAACCCTAAATCCGAAACCTTAAACCCGAAACCTACAAGCTTAAACCCTAAAACCCTAAACCCTAAACAATAAACCCTAAAAAATCCTAAACTCCAAACCCTAAAACTTAACCCTAAACCCTAACCCTAAATCCTAAACCCTAAAACCCTAAATTATAAAACCCTAAACACTAAACCCTAAACCCTCAAAACCAACAACCCTAAACCCTAAATGCTAAACCCCAAACCCTAAACCCTAAACCCTAAAACCCTAAACCCTAAACCCTAAACCCTAAACACTAAACCCTAAACCATAAACCCTAAAACCCTAACCCCTAATCCCTAAACCCTAAACTAAACCCAACCCTAAACTTAAACCTAAACCTAAACCCTAAACCCTAAACCCTAAAACCCTAAACCTTAAACCCTAAACCCTAAACACTAAACCTTAAACCATAAACCCTAAAACCCTAACCCCTAATCTCTAAACCCTAAAACCATCTAAACTTTAAACTCTAAACCCTTAACCCTAAACCTTAAACCCTAAAATACTAAAAACTTAAACCTAAACTAAATAAAACCTAAAAATAAAATTAATAAATAAAAATAAAATAAAAAAAAACCTAAAGTAAAACTTAAACTTAAACCTAAAAATAAAATAAATTAAACTAAAATAAAATAAATAAAAACCCAAACGTAATAAAAAATAAAAATAAACTTAAGAATTAAAAACTAAATAACACAAAAATAAGCATAAAATAAAAATAAAATTAACCTAAGATAAACCTAAAATAAAATAAAATAAAACCTAAATGAAAACCTAAACCTAAAAATAAAACCTAAAAATTAATAAAAAATAAAACCTAAACCTAAAATAAAAATAAAATAAACCTAAGCTAAAACTAAAATAAACTAAACTAAAATAAATAAAACTAAAATAAACTAAACCTAAACCTAAACAAAAACTAAATAAAATAAAATAAAATAAAACTAAACCTAAACCTAAACTAAAAAATAAAACCTAAAAGTAAACCTAAAATAAAAACTTAAAACCTAAACATAAAAAAAATAAAATAAAAACCTAAACCTAAACCTAAAAATAAAAAATATAACCTAATCCTAAAAAAATAAAATTAAAAATAAAACTCAACTAAAAATTAAACTTAAACCAAATCCTAAACCTAAAAAATAAAGTATAATAAAATACCTAAACTAAAATAAATAAACCTAAAATAAATAAACTAAAAAAATTAAACATAAATAAAAAAAAACTATAAAAAATAAAAAATAAATTAAATAAATTAAATAAATTTGAACATACCGATTTAGTTAATTTAAAAAAATAAAAAATTAAAAACCCTAAACCCTAAGCTAACCCAAAACCCTAAACCCTAAACCCTAAACCCTAAATCCTAAACCCTAAACCTAAAACCCTAAACCTAAAACCAAAAACACTAAAAACCTAAACCTAAACTAAATAATACCTAAAAATAGTTTATATAAAATAACATAAACCTAAATAAACTAAAAAATAAAATAAAATATAAACTACTCAAAATAAACAAAAAAAATTGAACAAAAACCTAAATCTAAACTAAAAAATAAAAAACCTAAATAAAATAAAATAAACCTAAAATAAAATAAAATAAAAAATAAATAAAAACCTAAACCAAAAAATAAACTTAAAAATATATAAAAAATAAAACCTAAACCCTAAAAAAACAAAAAAAACTAAACAAAAAATAATAATAAAATAAACAAAATAAAATAAACATAAACCTAAACTAAAATAAAATAAACTAAAATAAATAAAACCTAAACCTAAAATAAACTAAACCTAAACCCGAACTAAATAAAATTAAAATAAACTAAAATTAAACCTAAGCATAAAGTAAACAATAAAAACTAGAAATAAACCTAAAATCTAAACCTTAAAAAATAAAATTAATATCTAAACCTAAACCTAAAAATAAAAAATAAAACCTAAATTTAAAATAGAATATAAAAATAAAACTAAACTAAAAAATAAACATAATCCAAAATGTAAAGAAACAAAAACCTAAAATAAAAAGCCAAAGCTAAAATAAATAAACCTAAAATAGATAAATGAAAAAAAAAACCTAAATAAAAATAAAAATAAAATAAAGTAAAATAAATAAAAAATTAACTAATTAAACCTAAGCCTATCGATTTACTTAATTAAAAAAATAACAAAACCTTAAATCCTAAACCCTAAACCCTAAACCCTAAAAATGTTAAACCCTAAACCCTAAACCCTTATTCCTAAACCCTAAAATCATAAACACAAAAACTCTAAACCCTGAACCCTAAACCCTAACCCACCACCCTAAACCCCAAACCCAAAACCTAAACTAATCAACCTAAACCTAAACCTAAACCCTAAGAATGGGTAGAACCTTGATGGCAGGAACAACACCATCAACCAAGCTTAGTCTAGATCTGGCGGTGGAGGCGAAGGTGGAGGCTGTGATTATCACAGTGTTGGTGGTGGATCTTGAGGTGCTAGTGGATATGGAGGTGGTGGTCAGAGCAGTAGTAGTTATGTAGGTGAGAAGAGTGACAGAGGTTACAGTTATGGCGATGTCGGAGGGAGAGATCTGGGATATGATGGTGGATCCTGCTACTCGAGTGGCTAGGGTGGTTTTGATGGGAACTGAAAGAATGCCGATCCGATTACGCCTTATGGAATTATGTCTTTATAGAGATGATTCTAGTTATCTAGTTTTTGATTTGCTTTATAGGTTCTCTTTTTATCAATGTCATCACCTTAGAAAAATTAGTATGTTGCTTGGTTGATGAAATCGAATAGAAGAAATGATGATTCTTAATTTATTTTTGTTAAAAAAAACCAAAAACATTATACCCTAAACTAAAACTTGAACCCTAAACCTAAAACCCAAACCCTAAACCCTAAACCAAAAAAACCCTAAACCTAAAACCCTAAATCCTAAACCCTAAACCCCAAACCCCAAACCCTAAACCTTAAACCCTAAACTAATACTAAACCATAAACCCTAAACCCTAAAAAGCTAAAAAGCTAAACCTAAACTAAATAAAACTTAAAAATAAAATAAATAAATAAACATAAACCTAACCAAACAAAATTATAATAAAATAAAAATATAAACTAAAACCTAAACCTAAACTTAAAAATAAAATAAAATAAAATTAAAAAACTAGAATAAAATAAATAAAATCCTAAACTAAACTAAAAAATAAAATAAACCTAAGAATAAAAAACCTACATAAAAAATTAGAAATAAAATAAAAATAAAATAAACTTAAAATATAAAAAAATTAAAACTAAATAAAAACCTAAACCTAAAAAATAAACCTAAAAATAAATAAAAAATAAAACCTAAACCATAAACTAAAAAAAACTTAAACCTGAAATAAAAATAAAATAAACAAAATAAAATAAACCTAAACCTAAACTAAAATAAACCTAAAATAAACTAAACTAAAATAAAAAAAACCTAAACCTAAACCTAAACTAAATAAAATAAAATAAACTATAAATAAACCTAAACCAAAATTAAAAAAATAAAATGTAAAAATAAACCTAAAACCTAACCTAAAAAAATAAAACATAAACCTAAAAATAAAAAATAAAACCTAAACCTAAATAATAATATAAAAAAAACTTAATTAAAAATAAAACTAAACCTAAACCTAAAAATTAAACTAAAATAAAAAAACCTAAACTAAAAGAAATAAACCTAAAATAAATAAACTAAAATAAAAATTTTTAAAAAAAAGTAAACTAAAATAAATATAAACTAAACTAAATAAACTTAACCTACTTGTTTACTTAATTTTAAAAAGAAACCGTAAACCCTAAATCTAAAACAGTAAACCCTAAACCTACAACCCTAAAGTCTAAACCATAGAAAACCCTAAACCATAAACCCTAAACCCTAAACCCTAAAACCAGAAACCCTAAACCCTAAACCCTTAACCCTAAACCCTAAACCCTAAACCCTAAAACCTAAACCCTAAACCTAAACCTGAAGTAACTAAATAAATTAAAAAATAAACCTAAATCACAAAACCTAATAATGGCGGACAGACTTCATTCTCCCTCACTCGCGTGACGTTAGATCAAGCACCATCCGTTCCACATGTTCGGAATGGATGGTCATGATTAGATCCACTAGATCGATCTAATTTATCCTATTAAGCTATGAGATTAATCATAGCCATCCGATCTGGGACGACAAGAGAAAAAGTGTCACACACGTAGGCACCGAGTAAATTTTAAAACCAATCTTACTGCCACATGGAAAGTGAGCCACGTCCACCACTAGGATTAGCCTTTAATTAGGATTAATTACTTATTTTTAATGGCTAAAACTTCTAAAAATCATAAAAAAATCATAATGAAATAAAAAATGCAAAAAACACTCATTTTAAAGGTATTTCAGAGGAGAATTAATTAAAAATGATCATAACTAATTTTGAACTATAATTAAGGTTTAATTACAAAATTAATTAGCTTAATTACTTTTAAATCACTTAAGCAATTAATCCTAAATTTTGTGGGTTAATTTAATAGGATGGCCTCTCCCATGATTTTCTTGGGATTTATTGTTCACTTAATTAAGAAAATTGACTAATTAAACCTTAACTACTTTTAAGTTAATTAATGATTAATTAATCCCATGAATAGTAATAAATTGGTTAATTAAGTTTATTAATCATTGTTCAATAGTAAGTGAACTAAGAAATATGGTTGGGACCCCTTTCCCTTACTTCATTTCTTCTTCTTTTTTTTTAAATGAAATTAATTAAGATTTAACTAATTAATTTAATCACTTAATCAAATTGAAATCATAATCACATCATACATTAATTAATTAAGTCATGGGGAAGATCTTTAGATGTTTAATAACCTAAAGGAGTTTAATGAAATTATGGTTAGTCCACATGTGTCAAAAAAACCATAAGAGTAATTAAGTCCCTTAATCTAATTAAATATTAATCATGAGCCAATTGATTAGGCTCCTTTTATTTCCTAGGATCATTGCAAGTTTAGTTTCCATGCATATCATGTTGGATCATAATTATTTAGTTAATTACTTCAAGGTGACATTGGTAAGAGTAATTAATTCATCTAATTAAGGGTTCTACTTCATTAACCCATATAATCAACTTAATTACATTTCCTTTAAATCAAATCACTAATGTGGGAATGGGTTTAAAACGAAGTGATGATTTCTCTTCTCCTTTAAATCAAATCAAATCCAAAACTTAATTAACTAAGAATCTTTGGTTTGCTTTAAATAATCTTATTTGATTTGATTGTCATTAAGAACTAGTTTGGTTGAATGAATCACATGTTTATATTTGATTTTCCTCTTTCCAATCATGTTAAATTTGGTATGTCATTTGAGTTCATGCTTCCATCTTTCAAAATCAAGTAAAATAAAATGGATTACCTTTATGTAAGTTTTGCATGTGTTGATTTAATTTAATATATGCTTATTACCACTATTAAATCTAAATCTATTTTTCAAAAGCTTATAAATGAATAATAATATGTTTTATGATGCTAGCTAAAAATACATAAGAAATGCATGTGCTTATAACTTAAGTGAATGAATTTTAAGTTCTCTTTCTTCTATTCATGTATTGATTTATATAAGATTAAATGGTAATGGGTATATAGTCTACACATCCTGAGCACACAAGGGTTCAGGTAGCCCCAAGGAGGTCATTTGATTACCTCACTTCCTGTTTGTTACCTAGTTGAAATTGAAAAGAAGAAATGTTAAATTTGAATTTGTTCATTATTAAAAAAACACCAAAAACCCTAAACCTAAACCCTAAACCCTAAGAATGGGCAGAACCTTGACGGCAGGAACACAACCGTCAACCAGGCTCAGTCTAGATCTGGCGATGGAGGCAAAGGCGAAGGTCGTAGTTATCGCAGTGGTGGTGGGGGATCTGGAGGTGCATATGGAGGTGGTGGTCAAAGTAGTGGTGGTTATGAAGTCGAGGAGCGATGGAGGTTACAACCATGGTGGTGGAGGGAGAGATCGGGGATATGATGGTGGATCTGACTACATAAGAGGCCAGGGTGGATCTGATGGGAATTGGAGAAATTGAAGAATAGCTGATCCAATCTGCTGCTTATGAAATTGTGTCATTACAATAGAGACAATACTAGTTATCATGAATTTTTGATTTTCTATATGCGTGCTCATTTTTTTGTCTATGTTGTCACTTTTGTCTTAGAAAACTTGGTGTGTTACTTGGTTGATGAAATAAAAAAGAAATGTTGAATCTGAATTTGTTCTCTATCAAAAAAACAAAAATCCTAAACCTAAACTAAAACCTGAACCCTAAACCTAAAACCTAAACCCAAACCATAATACCTCTAAACCCTAAACTCTAAACCCTATACCTTAAAAACATATACCCTAAACCCTACAACTTGAACACTAAACCCTAAACCCTAAAGCCTAAACCCAAAAAAAAACCCTAAACCCTAAACTAACCCTAATCCCTAAACTCTAAACCCTAAAAAGATAAAAACCTAAACCTAAACTAAATAAAACATAAAAATAAAATAAATAAATAAACCTAAACCAAAATTAAATAAAATAATAAAATAAAATAAAAACATAAACCAAAACATAAACCTAAACCTAAACCTAAACCTAAAAGGAAAATAAAATAAAAAATAAAAACTAAACTAAAATTAAATAAATAAAATCCTAAACTAAAGTAAAAAATAAACAACCTAAGTAAAATAAAAGTTAAACCTAAAATAAAAATGAAATAAACCTAAAAAGAAATAAAATAAAAACCAAATGAAAACCTAAACCTAAATAATAAAACTAAAAATAAATAAAAAATAAAACATAAACCCTGAACTAAAAAAAAAAATCTAAACCTAAAATAAAATTAAAATAAACCTAAACCTAAACTAAAATAAACAAAACCAAAACCTAAAATAAACTAAACCTAAACCTAAACCTAAACTAAATAAAATAAAATAAACTAAAAAATAAACCTAAACCTAAACTAAAAATAAACCTAAAATAAACCTAAAATAAAACCTAAAAAATTAAAATAAAACCTAAGCCAAAATAAAAAAATATATAAATAAAATCTAAAACCTAAAAAATAATAATAATAAACTAAACTAAAAAATAAATTTGAACCAAAAATAAACTAAAATAAAAAAACCCAAATTAAAATAAATAAAGCTAAAATCAATAAACTAAACTAAATAAATATAAAATAAATCTAAATAAAAATAAAAATAAAATAAACTCAAATAAATAAAAAATAAACTAAATAAACCTAAACCTACCAATTTACTTAATTTAAAAAAATTTAAAAATAAAATAAATAAAACACATAAATAAAAAACCCTAACCCTAAACCCTAAACCCTAAAAACCTAAAAACCTAAACCTAAATTAAATAAACCCTAAAAATAAAATAAATAAAAAAACCTAAACCTTAATAAAATATGAAAATAAAATAAAATAAGAACCTAAATAAAAACCTAATCCTAAACTTAAACCTTAAAATAAAATAAAATAAAAAATAAAAAATAAACTAAAAATAAAATAAATAAAACCTAAACCTAAAAAATAAGCCTAAAAATAAATAATAAATAAAACCTAAACCCTAAATTTTTAAAAAAAATAACCTAAACCTAAACTTAAACTAAACTAAACTAAACTAAACTAAAATAAATAAACCAAAAAATAAACCTAAAACCTAAACCTAAAAAAATAAAATAAAAACCTAAACCTAAACCTTAAAAAAACCTTAAACTTAAAAATGTAAAAATAAAAATAAAAAAAATAAAACTAAACCAACAAGTAAACGAAACCTAAAGCTAAACCTAAAAAATAAAATAAAAAACCTTAACTAAAATAAATAAACATAAAATAAATAAACTAAACTAAATAAAATTAAAATTAAACCTAAATAAAATTAAAGTAAAATAAACTAAAATAAATCAAAAATAAACTAAATAAACATAAACCTACCAGTTTACTTAATTTTAAAAAAATAAAGTAAAATAAAATAAAACCCTAACCTTGAACCCTATACCCTAAAACTAGCCCTAAACCCTAAACCCTAAACCCTAAACCTCAAAATCCTAACCCAAATCCTAAACCTAAAATAAACAAACCTAAACACTAAAACCCTAAACCTAAACTATACCCTAAACAAACCCTAAACCCTAAACCCTAAACCCTAAACCCTAACTAAACCTAAACCCTAAACCCTAAACCTAAACCCTAAACCTAAAACCTAAAACTAAACCCTAAACTCCAATCTCTAAGCCCTAAACCCTAAACCCTAAAACCTACAACCTTAAATCTTAAACCCCAAACCCTAAACCTTAAACCCAAAACCCTAAAAGCCTAAAAACCTAAACCTAAACTAAATAAAACCTAAGCCTAAAAATAAAATAAATAAAAAAACCTAAACCTAAATAAAATAACATAAAATAAATAAAATAAAACCTAAACTAAACTAGAAAATAAAATAAACATAAAAATATAAAACATAAATAAAATCAAACCTAAACATAAAATAAAATTAAATAAACCTAAAATTAAATTAAATAAAAACTAAACCTAAACCTAAAATAAATAAAATAAAATAAACCTAAACCTAAACTAAAATAAATTAAATTAAAATAAATAAAACTTAAACCTAAACCTAAAATAAACTAAACCAAAACTTAAACCTAAACCCTAAGAATGGGCAAAACCTTGACAGCAGGAACATCACTGTCGACCAGGCTCAGTCTAGATATGGCAGTGTAGGCAAAGGTGAAGGCGACGGTTATCGTAGTGGTGGTGGGGGATCTGAGGTACTGGTGGATATGGAGGTGGTGGTCGGAGCAGTGGTGGTTATGGAGGCGGAAGAGCGATGGAGGTTATATCCATGGTGACAGAGGGAGAGATCGTGGGATATGATGGTGAATCCATACTGAGAGGTGGTGGTTTGATAGAACTAGAGAAAAGAAGAATGACTGATTTGCCACTTATAGAATGTCTTTACGTTATAGATGGTTCTAGTTATCGAGGAATTTTGATTTGCTCTATGCGTACTCATCTTTGATCTATGTCATCCAGTGTCATAAAACACTGTGTTACTTGGTTGAAAAAATCAAAAGAAGAAATGTTGAATCAATTTGTTCTCTATTAAAAAACCCAAACTAAAACAACCTAAACCTAAAACCTAAATTCTAAACCTAAACCCAAACCCAAAAAACCCTAATCCCTAAAGCCTAACGCCTAAACCATAAACCTTAAACCCTAAATCCTAAAACCCTAAACCCAAATCCTAAACCCTAAACCCTAAAAAATTAAAATAAAATAAACTAAAATAAATAAATAAACTAAATAAACCTAAACCTATCGATTTATGTAATTTTCTTTAAAAATAAAACCCTAAACCCTGCTTACCTTAAATGCTAAACCCTAAAACCTAAACCCTAAAGCCTAAACACTAAAAACCCTAAAATAAACCTTAACTAAACCCTAAACCATAAACACTAAACCCTAAACCTAAACCCTAAAACCCTAAACCCTTAAAACCTAAAACCTAAACCTAAACTAAATAAAACCTAAAAATAAAATATAAAATAATCTAAACCTAAATAAAGAAAAAATAAAACCTTAACTAAAACCTAAAGCTAAACATAAAAAATGAAATAAAATAATAAAATAAAATAAAATAAAAAAATAAATAAAACTTAAACTAAACTAAAATATAATAAACATAAGAATAAAAAATCTAAATAAAATAAAAAGTAAAAGTATAATAAAATAAAATAAATCTAAAATAAAATAAAATAAAACTAAATAAAAACATAAACCTAAAAAATAAACATAAAATAAAACATAAAAATAAATAAAAAATAAAACCTAAACCCTAAACTAAAAAAAAACTAACCTAAAATAATAATAAAATAAACAAATTAAAATAAACCTAAACTTAAACAAAAATAAACAAAACTAAAATAAATAAAACCTAAAATAAACCTAAAATAAACTTAACCTAAACCTAAACCTAAACTAAATAAAATAAAATAAACTAAAAATAAACCTAAACCTAAACTAAAAAATAAGAAATAAAAATAAACCTAAAATAAAAACCTAAAACTTAAATCTAAAAAAATAAAATAAAACATAAACCTAAGCCTAAAAAAATAAATAAAACCTAAACCTCAAAAATAAAATAAAGATAAAACACAACTATAAAATAAACCTAAACCTAAACCTAAACATAAAAAATAAATTAAAATATAAATAAAATAAATAAACTAAACTAAATAAATATAATAAATAAACCTAAATCCTAAACTTACAACCCTATATCCTAACCTAAACCCTAAACCTTGAAAACCCTAAACCCTAAATCTAAACTTAACCCTAAACCCTAAACCCTAAACCCTAAACCCTTATAGCCTAAAAGCATAAACCTAAACCCTAAACCCTAAACCCTAACCCTAAACCCTAAACCCTAAACCCTAAACCTTAAACCCTAAACCCTAAGCCCTAAACTTAAACCTAAAGTAACTAAATAAATTAAAAAATAAACCTAAACCCTAAAACATAATAAACCTAAACCTAAACCCTAAGAATGGGCTGAACCTTGATGTTTGAAACTTCACCATCAACCAGGCTCAGTCTAGATCTAGTGGTGGAGGCAAAGGCAGAGGCCATAATTATCACAGTGGTGGTGGGGGATCTAGAGGTGCTGGTGGATATGGAGGTGGTGTTTGGAGTAGTGGTGGTTATGGAGGTGAGGAGATGGTGGTTACAAACTGGTGGTCACGGGAGAGATGGGATATGATGGTACTCAAGAGGCCGCTGGTTCTGATGGGAACTGAGAAAAGAACGATCGATCCAATCTACTACTTATGGAACTGTGTCATTATAGTAGAGATGATTCTAGTTAATAAGGATTTTTAATTTGCTCTATGTGTGCTCATTTTTTATCTATGTTGTAGCTTGTGTCTCAGAAAACTTGGTGTGTTACTTGGTTGATGAAATTAAAAAGAAGAAATGTTGAATCTGAATTTATTCTCTGTTAAAAAAAACCCAAAAACCCTAAACCCAAAACCCTAAAAACCCTAAACCCTAAACCCTAAACCCTAAACCTAAACCCTAAACCCTAAACCATAAAACCTAAACACTAAATCCTAAACCCTAAACCCTTAACCGAAAAAAACCCTAAACCCATAACTAACCCTAAACTGACCCTAAACCCTAAACACTAAACCCATAACTAACCATAAATTAACCCTAAACCTTAAACCCTAAAAGATATAAACCTAAACCTAAACTAAATAAAACTTAAAAATAAAATAAATTAAAAAACCAAAACCAAAATTAAATAAAAAAATAAAAATAAAAACATAAACCAAAACCTTAAGCTAAACATAAACCTAAACCTAGACCTAAAAAGAAAATAAAAAAAAACTAAAAATTAAACTAAAATAAAATAAATAAAATCCTAAACAAAATTAAAAAATTAATAACCTAAATAAAATAAAAGCTAAACTTAAAATAAAAATGAAATAAACATATAATAAAATAAAATAAAAACTAAATAAAACCAAAACCTAAATAAAATAAAAAAAAACCTAAATAAAACCTAAACCCTAAACTAAAAAAACCTAAACCTAAACTAAAATAAACTAAACCTAAACCTAAACCTAAGCCTAAACTAAATAAAATAAAATAAACTAAAAATAAACCAAAACCTAAACAAAAATAAAATAAAACCTAAAAATAAGCCTAAAATGAAAACCTAAAACCAAAACCTAACAAAATAAATTAATAACCTAAACTTAAACCTAAAAAATATAAAATAAAACCTAAACCTAAAAAACAAACTAAAAATAAAACTAAACTAAAAAAGAAATCTGAACCAAAGAAAAAACTAAAATAAAAAACCAAAATTAAAATAAATAAACCTAAAATAAATAAACTAAACTAAATAAAAATAAAAATAAACCAAAATAAAAATAAAAATAAATTAAACTCAAATAAATAAAAAATAAACTACATAAACCTAAACCTACCAATTTACTTAATTTAAAAAAAGAACAAATAAAATACATAAATAAGAAACCCCAACCTTAAACCCAAAAACTAACCCTAAACCCTAAACCTTGACCCCTAAACCCTAACCCCGAATCCCTAAAAACCTAGAAACCTAAACCCAAGCTAAATAAAATCTAAAAATAAAATAAATAAAAAAACTTAAACCTAAATAAAATTAAATAATAAAATAAAATTAGAACCTAAACTATAACCTAAACCCAAATCCAAAATAAAATAAAATAAATAAGTACCTAAACCTAAACTATAACCTAGAATCCTAGTCTCGGTCTTGATTGAGAGCTTTTGCATTTGTTCTTTTATATTCTTATGAAGTAGTCTGACCTATACTTTGACCAAGTATGTAAGATTAACCCTTTCTTTGCTAAATTATGAACAGAAGGCAAGTACCAATCAAAAGGTAATTCTATTAAATTTTTATATGAATCATCCTCAAGTTCTACATCAAATTCTTGACTTGAGGATGATGCTACTGGAAGAACCTCTGAGTCTTCACACATGTGGATGACTTAGGGGCCTCCTTAATTATAAAACCCTCGGCATTTTGAGAGGAAAATGGGGTTAGAGCTAAGGTTCCCAACTGATGCCTAATTATTTCACATATAGACTTGGATACACTTACACTTTGCTTTGGAGCCCGGTCTCCATCACTATCTGGCTCAAGTGTCACCTCCGAGGGAATCTACTATTGAGATGAGCTAGCTGGTGTGTTAGCCATATAAGACTCATCCTAAGAACTAGATTTTAAGTCTATATGGATAACAGGTGTACTCCTAGTAACTATGATATATTTTCTATTGGGTGGCCAAAAAAGGTTTTCCACCCTTGGGACTGCCTTTGAACTTCCTCTTCCTCTGCCTGGTGGAGGTTAGGTAGTCCTTTCCATATGTTCGAATGGAGTAACAAACTGTGGGTTAAATCTAATGTCAGGCTCCACTTCCTCCTCCATGTCTTTCTTCACTCCCTTTTATTTTATTTTTCATTTTCTCTTTCATTTTATTTTTCATTTTCTCTTTCTTTTTCTTTTTTTTTTCTTTTTTTTTAAACTTTGGCCAAGGTCAGATAATAGACTTGTTGATTTTGAGGGAGGTAAGCCTCATCCTCATATATGAACCTTGAACTAAATGTCATGAAATCACCTTTGACACAGTAGTCGATCCCACCTCTCAGGAACTTCATACTCTGATGTAGAGAGGATGGAACTATGTTGTTCTCATGTATCCATGGTCTCCCAAACAAAGTGTTGAAAGATGTACCGCAGTCTATAATGTGAAACTTGCCTTCGGTCACCCAATCATCTATCTCCATGGGCAACACTATGGAGCCTAAGGCTTGATTCTCACTTTGGTGTGTGTGATTCAATCTTCCCATCTTAGTCTTAAGAGTCTTCTAGACACTAAGACTTTCCTAGTAATAAGGTACTTCTAACAATTAGGTAAACACTTAACCTAAGTTTAATGACTTAGAAGGGTTAACCATATGGTTATCTTGGGATTAGGATAATCAACCCACCTACAACCCAAATCCAATCCATGTTCACCTTCTCAAACCAAACCTCAAGATCAATTCAAACATCAAATTCAAATCCAAATCCAAACCCAAATTCCAAAACCAAATGATTCAAGCCCATGATCAAATCCAAACTTGAAACCCTTCCTAAGCCATATTACCTATCCCATGGACTTAGCCAAATCTTAATCCAAATAAATCCAAAATCAATTGATTTTCTCATAATCAATTTATATCTTCAATCATCTTCCTAAATAGAAATCAAATCTACATTGAAATGATCTAAACTAAATCAAACTAAATCAAATTAAATAAAAACTCTTCCTAAGCCATATGACTTGTCCCATGGACTTAGCTAAAGCTTAATCCAAATCAAGTCAAACTCAATTGATTTTCTAACAAATAAATCATATTTTCAATCATCTTTACAAATTTGAATGAAACATACATTTAAATCATCAAAATTAAATCAAACTAAATCAAAATCAAAACCTAAGCCATGTGACCCAACTCCATGAACTTAGCCAAATTCCTTCATTCCAAAACCTAAATTCAATTAATTTTCTCATGAATCAATCATACCTTCAATCATATTCACAAATATAAATAAAATCTACAATCATCAAGCCAAACAAAAATCAACCCAAGTCAAACCTTACTTAACCCTTTTGACTTGAAATTTTCAAATGATCCAAAACCCATTTGAACCCAAGCCAATTGCAATTGAATTTATATATCAATCCCAAATCCATATATAAAGTCAACTAAATCAAACTCAACCCAAAATCAAGCCAACTAAACCTAATTGGTCCACTTGACCCAAAGTGGCCAATTTGACCTATTTGAGCCAAGTTCTAATCCTACACAAATTGGATTGAACCAAGCCCATCAAAACCTCCCATCATGATTGTTGATCACCCTAACTTGATAAACTATCATAAATTGGGCAAACCAAGTCAACTTGGTCATTTGACAAATTCAACCCCTTAACCCATATGAACCCAAACCTAAGCCAAATCCCTTGAAAATAATGATTCATTCCAAATCAAAATCAATATTTGAATTTGACTTGACCTTCAGTCAAACCAAAACCAAAATTGGCCCTCTTGACCCAAGTTGACCCAAATTGACTTAAAAGACCAAATTGGGTTAAATCAAAATATAAACCAAATTGATTGCAACCAATGGATCAAGTTCATTCCAAATTCATTATTGAACTTGACCACAACCATGATTGGACCCAATTAAACCCAATTGACCTACTAAGCCCAAATTAACCTAAAGGTTCAAGTTTGCCTAAATCAAAACCAAATCTAAATTAATTGAAACCAAAGCCTACAATCACTTTCAACTGGTCAACTAAACCCAAACCAACACCCAAACCAAGCCAATTTGGCCAATTTGTTCAAATTGGTTAACTTAACCATTTGACTAAAATGAATTCAAATGAGCCAAAATCAAATCTAAGCCAAACTAAACCAAACCAATTGAACCAAAACATCATAAATTATCATATGAACTTGAACAAACCCTTGGTTTGACCCAATTTGACCCAACCTAATACAATTTGACCTAAATGAGTCAAATTGAGCCAAACCTAACCAAATCGACTCCAATTTACTTGAAATTGGGCTAACCCACCTTTTTCTCATTTCAAATATGCCCAAATCAAATCCAATGCCAAATGATCTTTCTAAGAGTCAAAGGCATCACATGAGACAAATCATCCATGTAAGAGTTCATTTTCATTGCTTGGTCACTTGGTACTCTCCCAATGGACCACTAGCACCTAGACACGCCCAACCAACCCAATGGGTCGTTGGATTGGCCATGACCCATGGGAGGTGAAATCACATCACCCTCCCCATTGGAGCATTTGAAACCCATAAAACACCCATTATTCCTCTTTGGCAGCCACCTCCACACCTTCAACCAACCAAGCCGAGCCAACTCACCTCCTCCCTACCACCCACAACTCCTTGAGATGATCGAATGGCCACTAGAATCCATAGATGATCCCACTATCCAATCAAGATGAAGAAGGGCATACACCACCTCATTTCCACTCAAATACACACAAAAATCATTCTTCAGATCCCTAGCTACCCAAGACAAGCTACTAGAGCCATTCCCTCAGCCCCCAAGCTCATTCCTCGATTGAAAAATGCCATTCTCGGCCATCTTGAAATAGGACACTCCCATTTTTGACCAAACTTCCCCATTTCTCCATCTAACTCAAATTAACTTTACACACACCTTCCTTAGGCCTCACCGAGCAAGAATGAATCATCTCCCAAGCATTTCAAGCACTGAAGGTGGGGCTTCGATCAAAGATGAGCTCCAAATCATCGGTTCATGGACTTATAAGTGAACATGAAGGAATTGATCCAATTATTACTCAACATGGTTTTGTCTCCACTAAATGAAGCTTCCTTAATCATTCGAGCCACCAATCTTGAGCTCTGATCGGGTATGCTTCCAAAATCAATCCTTAGGCAAAAATGGGTTGGAGCTTTTGAAGAAAACTTGCATCTCATGTGATCTTGACTGTTAGATCCCCTCTGATGGATGTCGTGAAGATGTGGGATCCTTTTAGAGTTGATTCAAGCTCAGGTAAGCTCATATCAAGTGAGCAATGGTGGACGGACTCCATTCTCCCTCACTTGCATGACATTAGATCAAGCACGATCTACTAGATCAATCTTATTTAATCCTATTAAGTTGTGAAATTAATCGTAGACATCCAATCTTAGATCGCATGGCAGACAAGAAAGCGCATCTGCCACCGCCACGAAGGCTCTAAGTTAGATAAGTTTTAAGTAGCCAATCGGAGCCATGTGGAAAGCGCACCACATGAGGCCAATAGGATTAGGATTTAATTAGGCTTAATTAATTATTTTAATGGCTGAAACATCTAAAAATCATAAACAATCATAAAGAAATCAAAAAAATGCAAATAAATACTCATTTTAAAGGTCTTTCAGAGGAGAATTAATTAAAAATGATCTTACCTAATTTTGAATAATAATTATGGTTTAATTAAGGTTTAATTATAAAATTAATTAGCTTAATTACTCTTTAATTACTTGAGCAATTAATCCCAAATTTTGTTGGTTAATTTAATGGGATGACCTGTACCTCACATGATTTTCTTGAGATTTATTGCTCACTTAATTAGGAAAATTGACTAATTAAATCTTGACTACTCTTTTAAGTTAATTAATGATTTATTAATCACATGAATAATAAAAAATTGGTTAATTTCATTTATTAATCATTGTTCAATAGTAGGTGAACTAAGGAATAGGGTTGGGACCCCTTTCCTAAGTTCATTTCACCCTTTTTAAAATGAAATTAATTAAAATTTAACTAATTAATTAAATCACTTAAGCAAATTGAAATCATAATCACATCAGACCTTAATTAATTAAACCATGGTGTTGATCTTAGGAGTTTAATAACCTAAAGGAGTTTAATGAAATTATAGTTAGTCCACATGTATGGGAAAACCATAAGAGTAATTAATTAAGTTCCTTGATCTTATTAATTATTAATCATGAGCTAATTGCAATAGGCCCCTTTTATTTTCTAGGATCATTGCAAGTTTATTTTCCATGCATAACATGTTGGCTCATAATTATTTTATTAATTACTTTAAGGTGACATAGGTAAGGGTAATTAATTCATCTAATTAAGGGTTCAACTTAATTAAGCCATAAAATCAACTTAATTGCATTTCCTTAAATTAAATCAAACCACTAATGTGGGAATGGTTTTAAATAACAAGTGATGATTTCTCTTCTCCTCTTTAAATCAAATCAAATCCAAAACTTAATTAATAAAGAAGCTTTGGTTTGCTTTAAATAATCTTATTTGATTTGATTGCTCTTAAGAACTAGTTTGGTTGAATGAATCACATGCTTATATTTGATTAACCTGTTTCCAATCATGTTAAACTCAGTATATCATTTGAATTCATGGATCCATCTTTTCAAAATCAAGTAAAATAAAATGGATTTCCTTTATGTAAGCTTGCATGTGTTGATTTAATTTAATATATGCATGGCTATTATCACTGTTAAATCTAAATGTATTTTTCAAAAGCTTATAAATCAATAATAATATGTGTTCTGATACTAGTTATAAATATATAAGAAATTCATGTGCTTATAGCTTAAGTGTATGAATGTTTAGTTCTCTTTTCTCTATTCATGTGTTGATTTATATAAGATTGAATGGTAATGGGTCTATAGTTTGGACATCCCGGGAACATGAGTTTTAGCTCAAGGAGGTCATTTGATTACCACACTTCCCTGGTTTAACAATAGCACGTGCCCATTTGATTTCATTCTTATGTATTTCGACATTAGAATTTGGATAGAACTTTAATTCATATATATAAATTATTCAATTAAAAAAATAAAATCTTTGCATGGTTTTCTTTCCCTCATTTTATGTATACATCAATGGGTATCCAAGAAAAGCAAGTATATAGTCTAGACATCCAGGGAATACCAGGCTTTACTTAGCTCCAAGGAGGTCATTTGATTACCTCACTTTTTGGTTTAATAATGATATGTACTTGCCAATATTTTTTGTACTTGTATATGTATATGTGATTAGTGATTGAAAATCCCATTTTACATTAAAATTGCATGCATTCATAATTGAATAAGTGGTTGAATTAATTAGCCATATGATTTGGAGCTTACTTCCTATGTTCATGTATACAAATTTACATATGTTTGAATGCAAATGGGTATATAGTCTGGGCATCCAAAGAATACGAGATTTTAGCTAGCTCAAAGGAGGTCATTTGATTACCTCACTTCCCTGGTTTAACAATGGCACATGCCTATATAATTTTATTCTTATGTCCTTTTTGCATAAGAATTTGGATAAAGTTTTAAATTAATATGTTTAAATAATTCAATCAAATAAAAGATAAATTCTAAACATACACATACATTCATCATTTAAGTGTGCTAAAATATGTTGCATGTAGAGATACACTTAGGATTAAATTTTATGCATGTTACATGTGATGGAAAGGAATGATTTAATATATGTCATGTGGTAGTAATTCATTTAAAATTATCTTAAGATGCCTTTTATTTTGAATAGGATTATTTAAAGTGAACCTAAACCTAGGATTAATTAAATCATTTAATAAGCCATTCACTAAAGAGAACTAATTCAAATTAATATACTTTAGAAAGTGACTTAAGGTAGGGATAAAAGAGGGCAATCCTCTTTTCCTCTCTTTATTACACTTAGTTGCTAAGTGTAATCAAATGAAACAAAAGAAAACACAAATTAAAATTCTCAAACCAATTAAACTACTTCAAGTGAAATCAACCTTTCATGTTAAATTGAATCCTTCTACACTTAGAAAATACAACACTAATGCCTAACAAGACATACCACACAAGCCTTAATACAAAAATTAGAATTAAGTCACCACTTTTAGCTTTAAGTTAGGATGGTGTATCATATGATGTATGTTTTTTTTATGATTTATTATTTTAGATTGGATGTTAAAGTGTATGCTTCGTAGACTGGATGATAGGCCAATATTAGCCTAATCATGTTTTCTGCAAAGGATTATGCTTAAGGGATGCTTAAAATAAATGTGAATGCTCTTTTGGGTTGCTTAAATCCTTAAGCATAATCCAAGTTAGGATAAGTGGGCTTAATTACCCATGTGTGGGTGCTAAGTCCAAATTATAAATACAACTGCTCAGAATTATATGTATATTTAGGTAACCTCTACTTTGTAGGTGTAGTTAGATTTACTTTTCCCACATAAATGTAATTTTGCAATAGGAATTAGATTAATGCTATGGGGATTAGGATGAGCAATGGCCAAGGTTTTATCCTAAGATGCCCTATGATGCTTTTGAAGCATGCACCATCCAAATCAAAGAAGGAACCAAATAAAAAATGGAGATATGAAGAAAGAAGACCTCCATAGCATTTAATACAATTATAATTATTATTTTATATTTGAAGTTGTATAAGGGTAAAAACAACTTTTCTGCCTAATTAATCACTCATAACTAGATTTTAAATAACTCATAACCTCATCATAAAGCCTAAGATATAAATAAGATAATTAAAATATTTATCAACCCCTTATTTGTATGGTTTTATGTTTCACATCATGCATGCATATTCTTTCTCTCTTGAACATGAAGAATCTCCATCCTTGCATGATAAAGGAATGCTTGACCTGTGAGGGCATCCCTTGTGGTGGAGAACACCTTCTTCTAGTTGATTTGACCCATAACTAATTTCATCATGCATTTAGGCATAAGAAATTCTAAAGCCTCTGTCAAAATGATGTGTCTAAAATGAACTAAAATTTAAAAAGAGTTTTCATCTATAGATTAAGTCATATGCTCATACCACTCATGCTCTAGTCTCTTACGGAGTGTGTTTAGAATTTAGCCTCTTTCTAATTAAATAACTACCCTAACTATCTTATAATTTAAAAGACCAAACATGTGGTTTTAAAATCATGAGGAGTTAGGTGGCCACTAGGTGGTTATAAGTCCAGAAGTCGGATAATTTATTCTCTATTGTGGAGGTAAACCCTTATGTCCACATGTTGCTTAAATTTAGGTCGTGCTTTAGATCATACTAAAGATCGTAGATTTAGGATTTAAGGTAGCTATTTTATTTAGGCTATGAGCATAAATCCTCACCTCTTAGGCATTCCCACAACCTTATGTTGGTGGATTATAAGCCCTAGTAATCTAATTAAATTTGAACTCAAAACATATAAATCTTCTTAACTTCAAAATTATAAAGCCCAACCATAACATGGATTGGAATGATCATTAGGACTCCTAGTATCATGAGCATTTCCTATTTATTTCATTTGGATTCCAAAATAAGTCTTCCTTGAACTTTCCCTATTGATTTTCCAAATACAACCAATCCTTTGATACTAACCTTGAAATCTTTGAGATGATAGTTGTCTACTTTAATTGAGAGTATTCTTAAGAAATTTCATTTGATAAGATGTAATTAACTATGGAGGCTTGCCTCCATAGGGAACATAAGAACTTGGTTTAATATAAACCCTACTTTATTCATGCATGTAAAGTAGGGGAAAATCTACATCTGTAGACCCATCATCATGCCTTTGAAGTCCTTATCATGTCATTAGGTCCATTGTAGGGAGATGCCTCTATCTTTGGAGATAGTACATTATACCTCAATGTTGTACCCAATCATCTCAAAAGGTATCCCCCTATGATCTACGTGGTGCCCCCACCCCAATACACCCAAAAATAAACACCATAAGGCCCTCCCTCTTTGTTCATTGAATCCTCTCAACATCATCCTTTCTTTTTGGAGTTTGGAGATGTTAATCCACAAGTAGGAAAATTGTCCTTAGAATCATAATGTTGACTAATACACCTGGGTCAACCAGAACTCTAGATAGCATGTATCTGCCAACATCCACTATAATGTAAAGAGGCAGTTGTGCTTAGTCATCCCTAGGAGTAAGTCTTCATGGCTGAATGTAACTCCTAAGTTGTCCTTCGAGTGGCATGCTTCCTCTTTAGTAATGGTCAACTGAGAATATCTCTAGATCAAAAGGCCTTGATTAGAGATTCCCTCATCTCTTTGAATAAGACAAGGGCTTCATATATGCTTAACTAAGCTGGAAACTTTCTAAGGTGAGCTAGAACAATGTAATCAACTATGGCTTGGTCCTCTACCAAAGATATCCATGGTGGAGCATCCAATGGAGGGGCTATCTATTCACTAGAACCAATGACTTGCTTACCCTTATCCTAAGGTGCTACCCTAGGAGGTAGAACTTTGATACTACATAGATTGACTTCAGTGACTTCTTAGAATGATGAGCTTATGGAAAGTTCTACCTTCTCATCGGCCATACCTATAACTTCTCTTATGGAATCCTCAGAGTTAGTTGACTCCAAGTCAATCTCAAGAGGTGAACCTAATTTATTTAGAGAAGGATAGTCTGACTATGAATTAAAGAGGATAGGATCGAAACTACTAGAGCTATTATTTTTATTTAGACTCAGAGAGCTTTCAATAAGAATAAAATCAAGAGCATTTGAAGTAAACAATATATAAGTGGAATCAGCTTTATTCATTAATTTCTTTTTAGGTTGAGGTACATAATAGAAATCAAGTAAAGTAAGCAGAGTAAGGGATTTAGTGCCCTTATCTCAGTAGATACAACACTCCGAAGAAGAGGAGCTAAGAACAAGTAGTAGATGTAATGGTGGGGACTCTGACGGGTCGCCTGACTATCCCTAGCAAGTATGGTGAGCTGCTGCTATTGATGGGTTGTCTCCCTCTCCTAATTTTCCTTTACAATAAGCAAAATTTCCTTGGTGTTAGAGGTTTCACGGAAAGCTTGATCTTAGAAATGATCTTCTTAGGTTCGTGATAAAGAGATATCCTAACCTTTTTGGTCTTGGGAGGATCCCAAGTATCCCCAAGGATTACTCTAACTCAACTGGTTCTTCTAATAAGTATTCCTTAGAGATAACTATGGCACCCAACTTGTAGTTGCGCTCAAGCTAATCTTTAAAAGTGATACAATCCTCTAAGACATGGCCTACCATGCGGTGATAGGGGCAATAGCTAGGATCATCGCTCTTGCCCACTTCCTCTAGCCTCTTAGGCTATTGTAACTAAAAGTTAGGTTCTTTTAAGAGATTCTTAAAGATTTTCTAACTCCTCCTCTTGAATGAATATGGCTTATTTAATCTATTGGAAAGAGTAGGTGGAAAGTAGTCCCTGGCGATGGATATGAATACTGCTGCTGGGTAGGCTACTGGTGATGGAAATGGTCATTGTTGGCGGGTAGTATGATGGCCAAGGTAGTGGAAGAGGAGGTGGCAAAGGAGGCTACTAAGGTTGTAGTCTCTCATACTAGACAAGCTATCCACTAACACAACTGTCCCTAGCTTCTTCTCAAACACCTTCTGCTTGGGCCTGATGACTGTGAAAGGGCAATTGTTTGGCTTCCTCTTGTAGGCTAGTCGCTTTACTGATTAATTTCTCGAATGTTTTGTTGGTAAAGTCCTTAAGCATGAAAGTGACTGGGTCATGGATATTCTTGAGAAGAACCTCAATGGCAAGCTATTCGGACAGCTGTGGTTCGCATTTCATGCTTAGGTTGCGCCACCTGAGAATGTAATCAACAAGTGACTCATTGAGTTGCTATTCTCTAATGAGGTCAATACACACCCTCTACTAAGCTCCAAAGAAACCTCTTGATGAAGAGGTGCTCCAACTCAGCAAAAGTCTTCATCGAACCATTGGGCAATTCAACATACCAATCAAATGCAACACCTGAAAGACTATTAATGAAAAGGTGGAAGAGGAGTGTGTTGCTGCCACCGATGTTGCAACAGCCAGCTCTAAAGTGTGCAATGTGTTATCGTGGGCTCACACTGCCATCAAAGATCTTGAAGGATGTGGCACAAAACCCTAAATAAAATAAAACTAAATAAAAACCTAAACCTAAAAAATAATCCAAAAAAGAAATAAAAAATAAAACCTAAACCCTAAACTAAAAAAAACCTAAACCTAAAATAAAATAAACATAAGCCTAAACAAAAATAAACTAAACTAAAATGAATAAAACCTAAACCTAAACCTAAACCCTAAAAAAAATAAATAAATAAACTAAAAAAAACCTAAACCTAAACTACAAAAAAAACCTTAAAATTAACCTAAAATAAAAACCTAAAACCTAAACCTAAAAAAATAAAGAAAAAACCTAAACCTAAACCTAAAATTAAAAAATAAAACCTAAGCCTAAAAAATAAAATAAATATAAAACTAAACTAAAAAATAAACATAAACCTAAACCTAAACCAAAAAATAAACTAAAATAAAAAGCCTAAACTAAAATAAATTAACTAAACTAAATAAAAATAAAAAATAAACCTAAATAAAAAAAAAAAATTAAATAAACTAAAATAAATAAAAATAAAAAATAAACTAAAAAAAAAACTAAACTTTACTTAATTTTCTAAAAAACTAAACCCTAAACCCTAAATCCTAATCAAAACCCTAAATCCTTAATTGTAAACTCTAAACTCTAATCCAAAAACCCTAAACCTAGAACCTAAACCCTAAACTAACCTTAAACCCTAAACTCTAACCCCTAAACCCTAAAGCCTAAACCCTAAACCCTAACCTTAACCTTAAACCTTAAACTCTAAAAACTAAACCTACTGCTTATTTTGAAAAACTAAACCCTAAAACCCTAAATCTAAAAATCATAAACCCTAATCCCTAAACCCTAAACTAACCTTAAACTATAAACTTAATCCAAAACCCTAACCTTAAACTAAACCCTAAACCCTAAACCTAAAACCAACCCTAAACCTAAACTTAAACTCCTAAAACCTAAACTCTAAAACCTCTAAATCCTAAACTTAACCTAAACCTTAAACCCTAAACCCTAAACCCTAAAAAAAATCAAACCCTAAACCCTAAACCACCTAAACCCTAAATCTAAACCTAAACCCTAAAACTCCTAAACCTAAACCTTAAAACTCCTAAACCCAAAACTAAAACTAACCTAAATCAAAACTTAAAACCCTAACCTAACTAATCCACTTAACTCCAACTATAACCTAAACTAAAACCCTAACCCTAAACCTAACCCTAATCCCTACCTCAAAACCCTAAAGCTTAAACCTTAAACTCTAAACACTAAACAAACCTAAACCAACCTTAAACCTTAAAATCCCAAAAAACACTAAAACCCTAAAACCTAAACCCTAAACACTAAACACTAAATTATAAACCCTAAAAACCTAATCCTAAACTAAAATAAAACCTAATAATAAAATAAATAAATAAATCTAAGCCTAAATTAAATAAAAAAATAATATAAAATAAAAATCAAAACTAAAACCTTAACCTAAACCCTAAATCTTGAACTAATTGTAAACTATAAACCCTAAACTAACCCTAAACCCTAAATCCTAAACAAATCATAAACCATAAACCCTAACTAACCCTAAACCCTAAGAATGTGCAGAACCTTGACAATGAGAACATCATAGTTAACTAGGCTTAGTCTAGATCTGGAGGCTAGAGGCGAGTTATCACACAGGGGGGTGGGGTGGATGTTGGTGGTGAAAGGGGGTGGTTATGGAGGCGGAGGAGCGGTTGAGGTTATATCAGTGGTGGGAGGGACGATCAGGATATGATGGTGGATCACGCTAATCAAGAGGCTAGGGTGGCTCCGATGGAACTAGAGAAAGAAGAATGGTTTATCTAATCTGCTTCTTATGGAACTATGTCTTTACAGTAAACACCATTCTACTTATCTATGATTTTGATTTTCTCTATGGGTGCTCATTTTTTATCTATGTCATCACTTGTGTCTTAAAAAACTTGGGGTGCTACTTGGTTGATGAAATCAAAAAGAAGAAATGTTAAATCTAAATTTGTTCTCTATTACAAAAAACCTTAACCCCTAAACCATAAACTAAAACTTAAACCCTAAACCTAAAACCTAAACCAAAAACCTTAAACCCTAAACCCAAAACACTAAACCCTAAACCCTAAACTAACCCTAAACCCTAAACACTAAAAAGCTAAAAATGTAAACCTAAACTAAATTAAACCTAAACCAAAATGAAAAAATAAAATAAAATAAAAACTAAAACTAAAACCTAAATCTAAAACCTAAACCTAAAAAGAAAAAATAAACTAAAATAAAATAAATGTTGATTTTAAATTATTTTAGTAATTTGCAATCATGTAGTCGAACCTACACTAGCATTATTTGTAAAAATATTGATTTAGACTTTAAAATTGTGGAATTTTGCCAAATTCATAATAGGTAGAGCGCGGAATCATAATATATTATTTCAATTTAAAATATGTAAGTGATACGACTAAAATATATAGTTTTTTATTATTTAGACTAATTTTATGATATTTTATCTTAAGCAATCCTTTGTGATGTGATATGCAATATAGTATAATACAATATGTTGTAGTGTATTATAATATACCATAACATAGTGTAGATCATCATATAGCATACTATTGTGTATTACTACTTATTGTTTAGCATATTTTAGTTTATTATAGTATGATGTAGTAGAGTATGTATTAGTATAATTCATAAAAATATTGATTTAAGTGGAGATGATGGGATTTGTCCAAATTTATGGTAGTTTTAGGGAACATCATTGTGCTATGTTGTGTCATTTAATCAAAAGAATGGAATTTTGCATCTAAAATAAATGTTCAATTTTCAAACAAAATTTATAATTTTTTTGCTTAAAGTGATTCATTTTAAGGTGTAATGTAAGATAATATATTATATGAAAGCATATTAAAATATAATGTACATAACAATATAACTTCACATATATATGAATGTGGTGGTGTGTTACTAAATGTTATTGTACAATTTAGTATGTTTTACTTTTTATAATACATTGGGTCAAAACTCACAAAAAATGTTAATTTGAAGGTTGAGATGGTAGAATTTGGCCAAATTCGACACACCTAACACCAAAATTATTTTATTTTGTGCCATTTCTAATAGAAAAATAACAATTTTACATCCAAAATGAACATTATTCATAATTTGAAAAATTTTGTTATTTATTCCTTTTAAGTGATTCTAATGAGGTGTAATGTTAGACAATATATTATATTATAGAAAATTATAACATAACATCATATATTATAATATAATATAGTGTGTTAATTCACACTATAATATGTTTAGCATGATATTATATAGTTAGTTTGAGCTTGCACCATCACAAATCATAAAATGTTGATTACAATGCTATGATGATGTAATTGGAACAAATACATTGTTTGGCTTTTGGTTAAAGTATTAACGGTTTGCATAAGAGAAGAAATAAGATTTGATGAGAATTCCATGTCAAGGACATGGAGGGAGATCCGCTAGGGGATCACACATGCACAGACATGACATGTGAGGGTCTATGTCGAGGGCAAGAGGAAAAATATGCTAGGGATAAGATTCAAATTTGATTTGATATGATTTGTGGAAAGAAGATCCACGGGATCTATAATCCACCGAGAATTAAGATCAAATTAACTTTATTTTATTTTGTTTTAATTGATGTTGAGGCACATCTACCAGAGATATGGGCTCGATTTCACAAGAATCGGGTATATGAACCTGCCACTAGGGAAGTAGGTTGGATGTATCCGCCAGGAATAAGAGTTTGATTGATTTCTTTGATTTAGACTCTACTATGGGAGTTGGTTTAATTAGGAGGTTGGTTTTGAATTTGATTTGTTTGCTTGACTTTTTTATATATGATTTAGGGCTCCACTAGGGAGAAGGGTATGATTTGACTCCACTAAGGAAAATCATATTAAGTTTAATTTAGTTTGAGTTAATGTATGAACCCTATTAGTGTGCGTTGGACCCATTGAGAAGGGGCTATATCAGCCTTAACCTACCTCAGGTTTACAAATCCAAAGGGATAGTCTATCAATTGGGTAGAGCTAACCTAAGGGGTTGCCTTTCACATGCAACAATTGTGCTAGGAAGAAGGCAAGGACCTACATCTTCCAAAGCGAGGATCAACAACCCGACTTGGATGCACAACAAATCAAATATGACCTAGGCAACCTTGAATGAATGTGGCTGGGGACTTATGTCAACTTAAAAGTAGTCAGGATTAATTTTATCTTAATTTCATGTAATTTGATATGGTTTGTTTGGTTTATTTTAAATTTGAATTGAGGGCATATTCATTGGGGATGTGAGCTCAGTCAAATTTAATAGATTTAATTTATGGACCATGTTGGTGTGCGATAGACCCACTGAGAAGGGGCTATATTGGACTTGTCCTATGTCAGATTTATAAATCCAAAGGGTCAGTCTACATGCTGCAGGGTAGAGCTAGCCAACCTAAGGGGTTGCCTTTCAGTGTGCAATGACTATGCTAGGAAGAAGGAGTAGCAGACTTACATCTTCTAAAGTATAGAACAACGCTGGGGTGACCTATTGGCAGCACAACAAATAGAACCCAACTTAGGGCCCACTACTGAGTGAATGTTGTTGGGGACTTATATCAACTCAAGAGTAGTTAGGAGATTCCAATTGGGAGCTTTGTTGACACTACCCTAAAGATAGGATGCATGCTTGGGAAAATGTACCACTAGGGCTGTCCTCCTAATCCACAAGTGAATATATTTTTTGTTTATATGGTTGCGTGGACCCTGTTGGTGTGCAAGGGACCACACTGAGAAGGGGTTATGTCGGCCTTGGCCTATCTTAGATTTGTTGTACCAATGAAGAATTTGCACATCCACAAGATGGATTCTCCAACCATGGGTGGAAGGGAAAGGCCCAATTTGATAGTAACTTGGGTAGTGTATAAATGGGTTTGCAAAGGATGTGAGACAAATATAGTTCCCATAGGGGAGGTTCTACTAGGGATGTTATCCTGAGCCCTGGAAAATAAATCCTAGGTGTACGGTGGCCAACTAAAAAAGAAAGCGTAGTAGGCTTACATCTGCCATGAGTAGTGTATCCTAATGTGCAAGAACCAACAAACCTAAGGTGTATCCAACAGCATAAGTGGTGTATCCATCAGCATATTGAGAATCAACCAATCTAAGGTGCCCATGGTGCAATGATCAATCTAGAAAGAAAGTGTTACAACTTTCCAAGCAAAATTAATCATCGATAGTCTATCGTAGGCCATATGCTATCCGACCTAGAGCATATCGCTAAGTGGGGATCCCGAGGAAGGACCTGACTGAAGGAGTCGAGGGAAGGAGACACTAGGGACTTATCCTAAACCTCAAATATACTCGACCCAGTGCACAAAGACTAATCCAAGAAGAAAGCGTGGACTCACATCCTCTTAATCGTAACTAACATGAGATAGCTTACGCCAGCAGAAGGCCTACCAAACTAAGGCACACGTGTAGTGTCCAAGTAAGAAAGGAAAGCATAGACTTACATCCTCCAAAGCAAGAAGACCATTGGGTGACACACTAGCTTAGCATCCCAAAGCCTTGAGTGAGTGTCATTGGGGTGTTATCTCTACTGAGTAGCTCAAGATGAAAGATAAATGTTTGTTTTATATGTTTGTGTGTATTTGTATTTGTGTTGTGTTGATGAAGGATAGGATGTCACTTACACCTACCAAAACACATCATCATAGATTCATAAACAAGAATACTTTTAAAATGAAAGAGATTGATTTCAAAATGGAATTTTCATTGATGATAATTATTTTCAAACATGATTTATAATATTTCTTTAAGTAGATCCTATTGATTTGAAGCATTGGGTTCTCTCCCTTATGATTAATAAGTTGATAAGATCCTCCTTGGTTGGCATTCTCTATGGCAAAAGGGCCTTCCCAAGTGGGTTCAAACTTGCCTCCCATCTTACAAGGGGTAAACAATCGCCTCTAGAACTAAAATAAGTTCTCCTACTTGAAAAGCTCTAGTATGGACCAACTTATTATGAGCTTGAATGATTTTAGCTTTGTACAACATAAGGTTTTGGCATGCCCGTAGGTGTCTCTCCTCCAAACCTTCGAGCTCTTCTAACCATAACTTGGCATTCTACTTTGTTGTGATATTGCTACCTACAGATATCCTTAGTGATGGGAGTTGGACTTGTAATGGTATAACATCTTCAGGCCAATACACTAAAGAGAAAGGAGTAGACTGAGTTGGAGTTCTATATGTGATTCAGTAGACCCACAAGGCTTAAACTAAATACTCATGCCACTGTCACATGTTATTGTCAAGTGTTTTCTTTAGTAATTAAATATGAACTTTATTGAAGGCTTCTGCTAATCCATTTGACCTAGGGTAGTTGATGGTAGAATATCTCTAATCTATATTGTGTCTTCGAGAAAAGTTATTGATATTGGTGCTCCTGAATGTGGTACTACTATCAGATATAATTCTTCGAGGCACTACAAACCGATATATGATATGGTTCCTAAAAAACTAGAACACATGTTGAGGTGTGACGTCTCTGAGCAGAATCTCCTTTGCCCATTTGGAAAAGTATTCAATAGCAGCTAGGATGAACCGATGACCCTTGGAAGAAGGAGGATCAATCAAACCCAATATGTTAGTACCCCAACACTAGAATGTCCATGAAGCCAATGTAGGAGGTAGAATTTTTGGTGGTTGGTGTAGGACCACATCGTGTATTTGACATTGGTGAAATCACCTAGTCATATCCATGCAATCTTTAATCATCAATGGCCGTTCTCGGATATTGGCTTTCATCTTTGGAATGGATTGGTTGGCTCCACATAATCTACCTCATCATATCTTGAGCTTTATGATCAAACAAGTACAAGACACCATCCACAAGAGTGTAGAAAGTGCACTTTGCTCCATCTCACGCTAGGACTTCTCTTGAGGTAGTTTTCCTTTATTTAGGTAATCCATGAATGGTTTCCTCCAATCTAACTCTTCATCCTTCTTAGCAATGGTAACCTCCCCTTCAAGTGAGTACTTTTTGATGAGTTCAATATCAGGGATAAGACTTGTCTATTTTAGACTTTTATTGATATGGACTCATCCGACATGTCAACTCATTAGCATTCTTGGCTAAAGCATCTAAAGAATTCTCTTAGAAATCTTATAAATGCTAACCTTTGGGATTTGGGCCAACAACTCCATTATGTACTTGTGGTAGTGATGGAGCTTGGCTTTATAACCTTATAGGATCTAGTGATTTGGTTGATAACTAGGTGAGAATCTCAAGATGTTGATGTTCTAATTATTAAAGTAATGACTAACTCAAGATCTACAAGGCCTCATATTTGACTTCATTATTGGTGCAAGGATTGGATGATGATATGAGAATCTCATCACATCACGCCTAGAGTTAAGAGAACTATTCTACCCCTACCTTTCCTAAAATAGTAGATTGTGGTTCTTCTCCTCTTTGAGAGGAAGCCGCGGTATCAAAGTACATCTCCTAGTGGTGAATGTTAGTATTCCTTATGTTCATAATTTATTCATCAAGGAGATCAACTGCTAAGAGTCGCAGAAGTGGGTGCTATTAAGAAATGCTAGTGCTTATCCTTTCATCGCACAAAGGAGTACGAAGGTAATGTCAAACTATGAGAGGATCATCAACCATCATGCCAACCAGCATGTTATGAGATACTATATGGATTGATCCTAGAGATTAGTTTCATCTTATGAGGAAGCATGTAGTATTGTAGCTTTTGCAAAGATTAAAGCTGCTTCTTAAATGGGTGGATACATAGCCTCAAGAGGGATTAGATGACGACTAAGATAGTAGAGTGTGTTTTTCTTTCCTTCATCATTGACTTGGGCCAACAAAGCACCAAGAGAGTTATCTAATGCAACCATTTAACGTTTGAGAGGCTTGCCTAGGATAGGGCCTGCTAGAACTAGCGACATCATCAGGTAATGCTTGATGTCTTTGAAGGCAAGCTCACACTTGTCATCCAATTTGAACTTGGCATCCTATTTGACAAGTGATGAGAATGGCTGACATCTTCCTGATATGTTGGATATAAAGCATCCTAGATACTCCAACTGCCCTGGAAATGATCAAAGTTGAGTTAAACTTTTAGAAGGTGGCATTTTTAATATCACGTTGATCTTCTCGAGATCAATTTAAATTCCCTGGTGTCAGACAACAAACCCAAGGAATTTCCCTGAAGCTACTCTGAATGCACACTTCAGGGGTTCATTTTGAGGATAAATTATCTTAACTATTCAAAAACTACACTCAAGTCAAACAGATTGTATTCCTTTTCTCTAGTTCTAACCACAAGATCATCGACGCTCATTGATGAATGAGTTCATTGAAGATTTGAGTCATAGCCCACTGGTATGTAGCACTGGCATTTTTAAGGTAGAAAGGCATGACCATATAACAATAAATGCTAATTGTGGGTTCTAAAGCAGTGTTTCTTTCATCTTCACAGGACATACTTATTTGGTTATATCTAGATGAGCTATCCATGAAAGGGAAGACTGTATGAGATGAAGTAATGTCCACCATCAGCTTCGAGAATGGTAGTGGAAATTCATCTTTTGGACATGCCTTATTTAAATCCATAAAATCAATGCATATGTGAATTTGGCCATTCTATTTTTTAAATGGGATGGAACTAGCTAACCGGGTAGGGTATTTTTCTTCTCAGATGAAGCCAACATCGATCAATTTCTTAACTTCATAAATGATCTGTTGTTTTATGTCTAATCGTATGCATCTAGAAGCTTGCTTTATAGGTTTTGTAGTAGGTCTTATAACTAGTTCATGGGCCACCGCGTGTGATCCAATCTTGTTATCTATTCATAACTTCTTAAACCCGCTAATAACATAACTAAGTCATTGGTTTCATTTTCATTCAATAAAGAATATGTATGGTGTGGATCTTCTTTAGTTCCTAAGTTGATTTCCTTGAGCTCATCGATGGTTGGCTTGATCTCTTCTTTGATCTCTTTTTTGGATTTTGAGATGGACCATGTCAGTTTGCGATGGACCGCACCGAGCAGGAGCCATGTTGGCCTTGGCCTACTTAAGATTTACCAATCCAAAGGGGTTGTCTACTAACCACATAGTAGGACTATTCAACCAAAGGGTGCCATTAGGTGTACAATGACTATACTAGGAAGAAAGCATAGTAGACTTACATCTTACAAAAAATAAGCATCGGTCATTTGGGGTGATCTGGCAGTAAGCGGTTCAACCCAACCTTTCGACTCGAGTGAATGCATCTAGGGGACTTAAATCAGCTCAAATATTATCAAAATTAATTTTATTTTTCATATTTGATGGATCCCATTGGTTTGCGATGGAGTCCACTGAGTAGGCACCATATCAGCCTTGACCTAACTCAGATTTAGCGATCAAAAGAGAGTAGTTCCCCGGCCGAAGGGAGAACTATTCAACCAAAGGTGTGCCTTTTGGTTTGCAGTGGTTAATTCAAGGAAGAATGCAAAGGGACTCACATATTTCTTAAATAAAAGACCACTATGGTGACACATTAGAAAAGTAACATGCCAACGACCTAGGTGCATTGGTTTGCGACAATCACGCTAAAAAAAATGTGTAGTAGGCTTACAACTTCCAAAGCAAAATGACTATCGGGGTAATCTATTTGTGGCAAAATAGATTGAGCTCAACCTAAGGGTGACTACAGAGAGAGTGTCGACCCAGGGACTTATCTCAACTCAAGTGTAGTTAGGCAATTCCTATAGGGAGTTCTGCTGACACTGCGTTAAAGATAGGATGCTTGCTTGTTAAAGGGGTCATTGAAGGCTTGAATTCCTAATCCACAAGTGAATATTTTTTTTTGTTTATTTGTTTGTTTATCATGGGCCCTATTGGTTTCTAGGGATCATACTAAGAAGGAGCTTATATCAGCCTAAACCTATCTCAAATTTACTAAACCATGAGAGAATCTGCACATCCGCTGAACAAATTCTCCAACCATAGGGGTGGCTATTAGGAAAGGGGGACTATTGAATCCAAAAGTAACCAGGGTAGTGTCAAGATGGGGTTGTAAAAGAAGTAATCCAAGTAGAGTGCCCGCAAGGGAGGGGCGGCTAAGGGCTTTATCCAAAAACCCTGAAGAAGATAATATCTATAAGTATTCAGTGGCCAACTAATAGAGAAAGCATGGGGACTCACATCTGGCAAGAGTGGAGTGCCCAATGGGTGAGTCACTATTAGCATAGTGAATATCAACCAACTTAAGGTGCCTGTTAGTTTGCGATAATCAGTCTAGGAAGAAAGCATCCCATACTCACATCCTCCAATAGCAACGATCCTGATAGTCTATGTTCTCGATGGGTGTGTTAGGATGACTACTGAGTGAATACAACTGGGGGACTTATCCTAAGCATCAAATATACTCGACCTAATCAAATTATTATGGCCAGTACAAGAAGAAAGCATGTAGACTTAAATCTTCTTAAATAGAGCCAACATGAGGTAGCTTAGTAGCTGAGCAGTGATGCCTACTTATCTAACAAGACACTTGTCAGTTTGCAATGGTCAAGTCAGGAAGAAAGCATGGGGAATCACATCCTCTAGATAAATAATCACTGGGGTGACACCTTAGCAAGGTAGCATGTTGGCCAAACATAGAGCAGCTAATGAGTGAGTGCCATAGAAGGCTTGCTCCTCACATCAAAATAGCCTGAGACAAAAGATATGTTTTTGTGTTTGTGTTTGTGTTTGAAGAGGACAGGATGCCACTTGGGTTCTTTTACACCTATCCTAAAACAAGCTTAAAAGTTGATTAAATGGTTCTATGAATGGAAGTTGTGATCCCACTAAGAAAGGATGCCGCTTGGGTTATCTTACACCTAACATAGTCATGCTAGTCAAAATAGGATGCATCTTGGGTTCTCTCACACCTACTCGAATAGTGTTGGGGAATCATGTTTAATTTGTGTTCATGTTGTGAAAGAGGGATAGGATGCCTCTTATGTTCTCTTACACCTACCCTAAACACGTCATGGAAGATTTGCAAACAAGCAAACAATGCTTCTACTGATGAGAATATTTTGATGATTTGGAAAAGAATTTTTATGATAATTATTTTCAAACATTATTTTATGGGTAGTATTTCTTCAAATAAAGTCCATTAATTGGAAGCATCGTGTGTTCCCCTTTATAATCAATAAGTTGGTAAGATCCTCCTTGGTAGGCCTTCTCAATGATAAAAGGGCCTTCCCAAGTGGTTTCAAACTTACCTCCCATTTTTTGATGAGCAACAATTGGTCTCCTTAGAATTAAAATAAGCTCTTCTACTTGAAAACCTCTAGGGCAGACCAGTTTGTTGTGAGCTTGAATCATCTTGGCTTTCTATAACTCGAGGTTTTGGCACCCCCATAGGCATCTCTCTTCCAAACCTTCAAGCTCTTCTAATCACAACTTGGCATTCTATTCTGTAGTGATTTTACTACTCATTACTATCCTTAGTGATGGGAGTTGAACTTCTAAGGGTATAATGGCTTCAGACCCATACATTAAGGAGAATGGGGTAGATTGAGTTGGAGTTTTGTATGTGGTGTGGTATGCCATCAAAGCTTCAACTAGCTGCTCATGCCACTATCGCTTATTGTAATTAAGTGTCTTCTTTAGTATCTAGATGAGAGTTTTGTTGAATGCTTCTGCTAGGCCATTTTCCCTTGGATAGTATATGTTGTAGTATCTCAAATCTATATTATGTCTCCTGGTGAAGCTTTTGATCTTCATGCTCCTTAATGAAGTACCATTATCGAATATAATTTGTTGAGGTACCCCGAACCTATATACGATATGGTTCCTAAAATATTGGAGCACATTCTGAGTTGTGATCTCTCTGAGTGGGATTGCCTCCGCCCACTTAGAAAAGTAGTTAGTGGCAGTTAAGATGAACATATGACCCTTGGAAGAAGGAGGATAGATAAGACCCTCTATATTTTAACACTTAAATGGCCATGAGGTCAATGTAGGATGTAGAATGTTAGGTGGTTGATGTAGTACCACACAATGTACCTGATATTAGTGGCATCTCCTGGCTACGTCCATGTAGTTTGTGATCATCGAAGGTTAATAGTATCCTAATATCTTGATCTTTGCTTTCATCTTCAGACCGGATTGATGAGCTCCACATAGACTTGAATGTACCTTGATCATGATCTTACATGCTTCGTGTTTGTCTAAACAGCATAAACACATTTGATCAAAAGATTGTCGATACAAGGTGTCATCCACGAGAGCATAGGAGAGAGCTCTCTGCTTCACCTAACGAGCATGTGATTTCTCTTGAGATAGTTTGTCTGTGTTCAAGTAATCTATGAATGGTTGCCTCCAATCCTACTCCTCTTCTTTATTGGCAATGGCAAACTCCCCTTCAAGAGAATGTATCTCGATAAGGTTAGCATCAATAAGGGATATGACTTGTCTATTTTGGACCCTTATTAGAATGGACTTATCTTCTAGACATGCCAATTTCTTGGCGAGTTTGGCCAAAGCATCTGCTACTGCATTCTCTCTTCGAGGAACCTTGTAGATGGTGACCTCGATTTGGCCCAATAGCTTCATGGTGTACTCATGGGATGAAGCTTAGGCTTTAGAACTTTATAGGACCCAACAATCTGGTTGATGAGTAGCTAAGAATCCCCGTATATGTTGATGCTTTCGACACACACTTTAATAGCTAACTCTAGACTGACAATCAAAGCCTCATACTTTGCTTCATTGTTGGTAAATGGATTGGATAGAAAGTATGAGAATCTCATCACATCATGGTTGTTTTTCTTTTTGAAAGGAAGCCGCACCTTCAAAATACATCTTCCAACGGTGATTGTCAACCTCCCCTAAGTTCATGATTTGTTCATCGGGGAGATCATCACTAGCGGAGGATCAACATGAAGTGGGTGTCTTTGGTAACAAATCGGTAGTGTATGTCCTTTCGCATACGAAGGGTATGAATGTAATATCAAATTGTGAGAGAATCATGGACCAACGTGCCAACCATCTAGATAACATCTGCCGTGTCATGAGATACCGTAGTGGATTGATTCTTGAAATCAAATTCACCTTATGATAATGTATATAATGTCATATCTTTTAGGATGCAAAGATTATAGCTAGGCAATGTTTCTCAATAGGTGGGTAGTTTGCTTCAATGGGGATCAGATGATGCCTGAGTTAGTAGAGAGCGATCTCCTTCCCCTCATCATTGGTTTGGGCTAACAACATTCTAAGGGAGTCATCCAATGCCATAGTGTAGAGCATAAGTGGCTTGCCCAGGATAGGGGCTGCTAGAATGGGCGGCTTAACCAAATACTGCTTGATGTCTTCAAAAGTATGCTAGCACTTGTCATCCTACTTGAACTTGGCATCTTTTTTGACAAGTGCTAAAAATGGCTTGCATTTCCCTGATAGGTTTGAGATAAAGCACCTTAGAAATGCCAACCACCTTTAGAATGATCTGAGTTGAGTTAAACTTTTAGGGGGTGACATTTCTAAGATAGTTTTGATCTTTTTTGGCTCTATCGCTATTCCCCAGTGTTGGACAACAAACCCAAGAAACTTCCCTGAAGCTACTTTGAATGCACATTTCAAGGGGTTCATTTTGAGGTTAAATTATAATAATAGTTCAAAAACTACTCTCAAGTCAAAGAGATGATCTTCCTTTTCTTTGCTTTTGACTACTAGATCATCAATATAGCATTCAACTTGATGATGAAGGAGTTCGTTGAAGATCTGAGTCATGGTCCACTGGTATGTAGCACTGACATTTTTAATGCTGAAAGGCATGACCTTATAACAATAGATTTCGATTGGAGTTCAAAAAGTAGTGTTTCTTTCATCCTCAAGGTCCATCTTGATTTAATTATAGCCAGATGACCCATCCATGAAGAAGCATACTACATGAGATGAGGCGATATCCACCATTAATATTGGTATAGGAAGTGGAAATTCATCCTTAGGACATGCCTTATTTAAGTCCCTAAAATTGATGCATATGCAATTTGGCCATTCTTTTTCTTAACTAGCATGACACTGGTTAACCAGGTAGGATATTTTTCTTCCCTGATGAAACTACCATCGATCAATTTCTTGACTTCAGAAATGACCTATTATTCGATTTCTAATCGGATGCGTCTAGGAGCTTGCTTGATAGGGTTAGCGTTAGGGACTATTACTAGTTTGTGGACTGCTACATTAGGAGATAATTTGGGCATCTTCATAGCTCCATGCAAAGTAATCCTTAAACTTAGTCAATAGCCCAACTAAGTCATTAGTTTCTTCTTCATTTAATCGAGAACTGATGTATGTAGAGCGTGGATCTTCTTCTATCCCGAGGTTGATTTCTTTGAGCTTATCGATAGATGAATGGATTTCCTCTTCAAATTTTGGAGGTGCATCTTTAATTTGAAGATCATTAGCATCATTTAAAGTTTCTAAATACACATCCTCATAAGAGTTATTGTGGTTTGAGTAGAACCTATCAGACTCCAGATGATTGGTGACAACTAAGCAGTAACCATCATCATCAATTGGACCCTTTGTACTGAATCCTAATCGTGGTCTTGATTGTGCATCCCTTCCTTTGTTGTTCATCTATTTCTCAAAATACTATAACTTATGCTTGGACCATGTATAAGGAATCAAACCTTTCTTTGCAAGATTATGAACACAAGGCGAGTACCAATCAAAAGTTAATTTCATTAAATCTTTATATGATTTTTTCTCAAGTTCTACATCTGCTTCTAGACTTGAGGATGATGATCCCAATAGAAATCTCTTTGGCTTTACATTCATGGAAGACTTAGGGGCTTTTTTAAATACTAAACATTCAACTTTTTGAGAAGAAAGTGAGGTTAGAGCTAAAGTTCCCAACTACTACCTAATAGTTTTACATAAACCTGATTCGAATGCATTCGTGTTTTCCATGGAGGCCTAGTCTTCGTCACTGTTTGGCTCGATTGTCACCTCCAATGAAACATTGTTGAGAGGGGTTGGTTGGTTTGCTAATCACATGAGACACATCCTCTGAGCTGGATTTCAAGTCTTTGTGAATAGTTGTAGTACTCCTATGAACTAGAACATGACCCCTATTGGCTAACTGCCAACCAGGGGGTGTTCCACCTCTAGAACTTCCTCTATATCTGCCTCTGCCTCTGGTTGGTGGAGGTAGAGTCATCCTACCCATATGTCCATATGGTGGAATGAACTGTGCGTGGAATGTAACATGCGACTCTACTTCATCTTTGGTGTCCCATTCTCACTCATTTGTACTTTCCTTCTTCTTTTCTTTTTCTTTTTATTTTCTATTTCTTATTTTTTTCTCTTTTGTATTTGAATTTTGGCCAAATTCATGAGAAAGGGTGTTTTGATTTTGAGGAAGTTAGTAGGTTGCATACTCATATATCTCAACCTCTCTAACTAAAAATTTTTTTTCATCTCCTTTGACATAGTATTCGATTCAATCTCTTCAAAACTTGATGCACTGATGGAGGAAGGATGGAATCATCTTATTCTAGTGTATCCAAGGCTTACCGAGCAATGCATTGAATGATGTATTTGAATCAATTACATAGAACTTGGCTTTAGTCTTCTAGTTGCCTATTTTCAAATGTAACACTGTGGAACCTAAAGCCCTCTCGCCTTATTCGTTGAATCCTTTTAACATCATCTGATCTCCTCGGACCTTATAGATATCAAACCTCAAATAGATAAGAGTTTCTAGGCTCATAATGTTCATTGATGCACCTGGATCAAATAAAACACTAGAAAGTTTGAATCTGGCCATATCCACTATAATATAGAGGGGACGGTTGTGCTCTATGTCCCCAGAAGAAGGTCTTCATCGGTGAATGTGACTCCTTTGGGCTTTTCTTGAATAATGTGTCATCTCCAACATTGATTAGCTGAGCTAAGCATATCTCTGGATCAAGAAGAGCCTTGATTAATGATTCCCTCATTTCTTTGGATAAGACAAAGGCATCATATATGCTTAGTTTAGCTGGAAACTTTCTTAGGTGATCAAGGACATTTTAGTCAACTTTGGGCTAATCCTCCATGAGCATATCCATAGTTGGAGCATCCTGTGGAGGAGCCTTTTGCTCGTGGGTACCAAGGACTTATTTCCCCTTATCTTGAGGTGCTGCCCTAGGAGGTTAACTTTGGTGATCTCTTGCAGTGGGTTAGTGGAAGATTCTACCTGCTCATCAAGCATACCTATAGCTTCTCCTATAGGACCCTCGGAATAAAATGAGTCCAAGTCTATAAAAAGTTGAACCCAGTAGTAAAAAGGAAAGTAAATCTCACGAATAAAAAGAGGATGATCGAGTTGTTATAATTATTAAGACTTGAAGATTTTTCTAAAATACTAGAATCAGATAACCCATTAGAAGTGGAACAGATGTAATTTAAACTAACTTTATTCCACAATTTCTTAGATTTAGAAGGAGGTACATAGTAAAAATCTAGTAAAGTAAGTGGGGTGAGGGATTTGATGCCCTCATCTACTGATACAAGTTGACTACTAGAAGAGCTAGCGAGTAGAAGTACCGGCAGTAGTAGCTACAATGGTGGAATGGTGGGCTCGATTGGTGGTTGCGCTACTTGGCTCTCCTGGGTTAGTATGGGTTGCTACTACTGAGCTCCCACTTTTCCAAAGTTGTCTTTGTCAACTTACAAAACTTTCTTGATGTTGGAGGTTTGAGCTATCTCAGGCACTTCCAAGAAAAGTTTCTTGATTTTTTAAACAATCTTTTTAGAGGTTCAGGATAAAGAGATATCCCAACCTTCTTTTATTTTAAAAGGATCACATGTATCCCCAAAGATTACCCTAGTTTAACTTGATGGTTATTCCACTTGATATTCCTTAGGGATAACTATGTTGCTTGACTTGTAGCTATGGTCAAGCCAGTCCTTAAATGTAAAGCAATCCTCCAAAACTTGGTCTAGCATTCGACGGTAGGGGCAAAAGTTAGGATCATTGCTCTTACCCACTTCCTCTGGCTTCCTAAGATCGGGTAGCTGAAAATTAAGTTTCTTTAAGAGGTTCTTAAAGATTTTCCTAACTACTTCCCTCTTAAATAAGTAAGGTTTTTTTAGTTTATCCAAAAGAGTAGGTGGATGATAGCTACCTAGGGCGGGTATGTGTACCATTATTATGAATATGGCTGAGGAGGAGGCGAAAAAGGCCATGGAGGCCAATGTGATGGCTGATATGATGGCCTAAGCAGTGATAAAGGAGGTGGAAGTGATGGCTGTGGAGCTCGAGGTCTCTCATGCTGATCCCTAGTCAGTTGCTTCCCCTCGTCCAATGCTGCTACTGCCCATGGCTTCTTTTCATAGACCTTCTACGGCTTTGGCTTTGATGACTGATCTTGAAAAAGGCAACTATTTGGCCTCTCCTTGTAGACTAGCCACCTTGTTAATTAGCTTCTCAAATGCCTTGATGGTGAAACCTTTAAACATGAAGGCGACCGGGCCATGAATATTCTTTAGTAGAATTTCAATAATGTGTTGTTCAGACAGTTGTGATTTGCATTTCATGCTTAAATTGTGTCATATGAGAATATAGTCAATAAGAGACTCACTTGGGTGTCGTGTGCTACAATGAGATCGCTCATAATTACCCTTTGCTGAGCTCCAGCAAACCTCTTAACAAAGAGTTTCTCCAACTCAGCAAAAGACTTCACTGAATTATTAGGGAGTTTAGTGTACTAATCAAAAGCTAATTGCTGCCTCCAACATTGCAACAACTAGCCTTGAAGTGCATTATATGCAGGTGTGGGTTCCCATTGCCAGCAAAACTTATGAAAGAAGGAGGCACAAAATCCTTAGGATATTGGATAGCATTGAATTCCTCTAGGTAGGGTCTACCCTTTGGAATTGATAAACCACCTCGAGCTTACTCCACGCTTCTCTCACTTGTTGTTCAACCATGGGCTTGATCTCTTTTTCTTATATGGAGGTATTGTCCACTACTTTCCTATACAAGCTAGTGTTGCCCTACTCTACTGGAGGTGAACTCTTGGGTTGATCGAAGACATGCAGTAACTCAGGCTGGCCGGTCTCCACAATGGTAGGATGTGCTACTGGGGTTTGATTCGAAGTTCTAGAACTATCGCTAACAAATCTTCAAGCCTCTTTCCCATCTTATCAATTTGCTCATCCTTCTATTTGAGTTATTGAAGGAGGTGTTGGGTCGAATAGGTTGTGTCATCCTGTTTGGCCGTAACACCTTCCAGACCATGCTGATCCCGAAGGAGGGAATCTCTGGTATCAACCATATGCAACTCTATTGAGTCTTCCAACAAATCATCTTCATTGGGATCAAAGTTATCCTTCTCTGCCTCTATGTTAGACCATACCCTAGATTTCCTTCTTCTCAACAGATACTATGCTATGATATCATCTAAGGAGCAGTCGACTGTGTAGGCATAAATGCTCATGGTAGATCGGTGGTGGGATCATGCTCATGAACATAGATACATCTGACCTCCCCGGCTACTAGAGAGCTAACCATGTGAGGTCTACGCTCACTAGAAGAAATGTACTCATGGCTGTTAATTGCTCTAGGTGGAGTACTTCTCCTGGTGAGATCTATCACCATAAAGACAATAGAAATGTTTCCTTCTCCCTCTGCTGCTATTACAATCATGATCTGTTGAGGTGGTGGTGGTGATGGCATGACTACGATGCTATGAAATCACCACTCCCTCTTCACCCCAACTGAAGTAGGAGGTCAAGCAAGAGAGCTTGACCTCACCTCATTTGATGGTGTAGATGAAATGGGATCTCTTGGCCATAGCCAGATCACTAGTGGGGCTTTCTTTCCCCCTGATGCTGCCTTCATAGATTTAGATGGAACTGGAAGATGGGCGCTGGCGATGGAAGACATGGAGTGGAGTGGTGTGATGGAGACAACATGAACTCCCACTATGCGGGGGATCTCCTCCCATGGTGGGTAGTACCAATCAATAGAGTGCTATCAGTGTGACCGGCACAGGTAGCGTGTCGATCATGGAAATCTATGAGGGCAGAGGCTGTTAACTACCTGGTTTACCTTCACCTTTCTCTGCTAGTAACATGCACTGATATATGGGCCTCGTGGGCCTTCTCTTGATGGATATGCTTGCCCACACTGTGAGGAATAACCGATCATAAATTAAATTGGGCACCGGTTCGACCATTCATTCCTAGCCACCAACCTGGTGCAGAATGGTCATGAGGCTGGCATAAGACCTCCTCTTATCTCTGCTAGGTGCCTCATACTGAACTAAACTGTAGGTGGAGGTGACACTGTAATCTTCCTCTCCATCAGATCTAGAAATAGGATGAAACTTGTTCTATGTGAACAGAGCAAAAACTATCGTGGGTGACTCCTCTACTGAAATATGAGAGACTGCCTCTATCTCCTTGGCTATGCATACATGATATCGCTTGATCTTGTGGTTCTTATTATGGAACTAAGTTCTACTTGGTGGAGTAGTGCGAGAACTAGACCCTATCTTAAAGGTAGAAGATACTATCCCTGAAGCCAGAGTAGCCTTGCCCTTAGAGGAAGCCAGTGAGTGGGTACTAGCATGCACTAGGGAAGTAATGAGAACAATTAAATGTACTGGCACAAGAGTTGTGGTTGTTGTGGGAACCTCCATCGTCTTCCTCTTCAGTGAGGGAAATTCAGAATCTGAAGGCATCTCAACATGGATGACAAGCTTCTACCTAGTCACCACATTTCTACTGACGGTGGTGAAGGTTGCCCCCTCACAAGTGATCCTGGCCCTCTCAAATCCTTGGCCAATGTTTATCAGATGAGAGAAATCAGTCTCTAGGAAGTTGGCTCGATCCAAGGCCAAATCCATCCCAAAGGGGAAAGTGAACACATACTTCTGAGCATCCATTTACTGTACTGAACTTAAGAAAAAGCTGACTAAGACTGAATTTGGAACTCTGCAATTGTTGGAAATAAACTCAAATCTGATTTTCTATTTTTGATATTCTGTTGATTGATTTTTGAATTTGATTTTTAATTTGAACCCACACTCAACAATTTGAATATGCTAAGTGGGGCTCTTTGAATTTAGGAGAGCAATTTTGAATGAATTGGAGAAGAGATTTTAAGTTTTAGAATCCTATTTCAATAAATTTATCTATGTTGAAAATGGGTTTAAATATCTTGAGATTCTTGATGCTTCCATTGGTTCATATTTGAATTTTATTTTTTATGTTGGGGAATTGATTTAGTTTAATTTTAGAACCATTAAGTTGATTTATGTTTTATTTAGGTTAAGGTGTATGTCAAGTCCATTAATTACCCATTACCTACACCAATTTAACATAATTAATCTAACAATTATAAATCAATAATGCACCTAGGAAAGAAAGGGGCCTAATGCAATTGGCTCACAATTATTAATTAATTAAGCTAAAGGGTTTAATTAAGTAATTTCATAGCCTTCCCACATATATGAGTTGGAAATGGTTACCTTAAGTTTACCTTAGGTTGTTGAACACCTAAGAATCTACCCAAAAAAAGATTGATTAAGTTCAGATTGATTTTAAAAATTTGATTAAGCTAATTAAGTATATCATTAGTGGATTAATCCTTAATTAGGTTTGGATTAAGGAAGAAAGGGAGTTTAGTGAATAACTTAGGAAAAATACCCCAAACCCATTCCATTAACCTCCTCTTCACTTAAACAATGCTTAATTATCTTAATATCATTTAACTTCACATGCCTAATTACTCTTAATTACATTAAGAGCATGGTTAGGGATTTATTAATTGATTTCCCTAATTAACTCATTAATAAATTCCAAAAAAATTAGGGGAGGCAGAAGTCATCCCACTAAACATACCTAAGAAGTTTAGAATTAATTAATGAAATTATTATGGAGTAATTAGGGTTATTAAGTTTTCAATTAAACTCTAATTAAGGAAAATTCACTGTTCAAAATCTATTAGAAATAATTTTATGTTATTTCTCACTAAATTATCTTTAAAATGAGCCATCATTTATTTTTTTATTTTTCTACATTTAATTTTGAATTTAAAAAGTTTCAGTGATTAAGGGATAATTAAATAGCCCTAATTAATTAATTAATCTCATCGGTGCCACATGGATTGCTGACGTGGTGCGCACTTTCCATGTGGCACTACGGGATTCATTATTTAAGTTATCAAATCATATGCCACATCAATCAACGTTTTCATGTTTTCTCCTTGGCGTCAGATCGATCGGGATATGAAACCCATGGCTCTAAAGGAAATAATCAATGGATCTAGCACATTTAATCAAGATCGTCCATCTAAAACATACAGGATGGATGGTCCATGATTCATCCCTGCATTTGCCTATGGGAAATGAAGACCATCCATCATCCATGGCTTGATCTGAGCCCACTTGATCTCGGATAAGGATAAGATTCAACCTACACCTTCTAGGAGCAAAGAGAAGAAGATCTAACGGTGGAAATTCAATGGGATTAAAAATCTCTTCACAAAGGACCAAAATATTTCCAACTTAAGCTTAATTTTGATTCATACCTCATCGGAGGCTATCACCGGCGCTTCCAACCATTGTGGTAGCTTCTTCTAGTGGAGACAAAGCCCTGTTAAAGGTTTGAAGGTTCAATTTATAATGGATCTTCTAATTTACCAAAGCTTGCTTCAATGGCTTGCGGCTTTGGTCTAGGTGAGGCTTACCATGGCTTAGAGACTTGGGAGAAGCTTTGGATGAGCTTGACTTACCTCCCTGATGGTGCTTACAAGGGCAATTTGATTTTGGTGGAGTGATGAGTGAGTTGGAAATTTCTCCTACCTCCCCTATTTTTGGCTTAAGCAAAACCGACAAGAGAGAAATGGAATGAGATCTAGAATTCTTAGGGAAGCTTGTAGATACTTGCCTTTGATCCTCCGAGCTTAATCGAATGCAAGAGTCATCAATTGAATTGGAATAAGGGGCAGTATATCTCCCCTACTTGAATTGGATGGTTGATAGCATTCTTTCCATTTTGATCAAATTGATCAGATTGAATTGGTTGTTTAGGTTGTTAAGGATCCCATATGGTTCGATTTTGGCATAAGGGTGGAAGTGTGGTGGTGCACATGGGTTAAAATGAATGTGGGAGGTGATCCATGTGGAGAAATTTGTGTGGGATGGTCAATTTTGGCCTTGGGTTGGGTTTGGCTGACCCAAACCCATTGGGTCATGTGCACCACCTCCCTTGGTGTCCAAATGGTCCACTAAGGGGATGCCAAGTGGCCATGAAAAATGAATTGACAAAATTCCAAGTGGATTTGGCCATAGGTTACCCTTTGACGTAGGGGTAAAATGGTCATTTGGCTTTTATTTTGATTTGGGCAAATTTGGTATGATTGAAAGATGGTTTGTGCCAATTTTCAAGGAATTTGGAGTTTATTTGATAAGATTTGGCTCAAGTTGACCCATTTAGGTCAAAATGGGTCAACTTAGGTCAAGTTGACCAATTGGGTCAACTTGACCAATTGGTCAAATTAGGTCGAACCATGGGTTAAGTCAAGTTCATATGAACATTTCAAGTGTTTTGGTATCTTTTATTTGGTTCAATTTGGTTTAGATTTGGTTTTGGTTTATTTGAATTCATTTAGGTCAAATAAGTCAAGTTGACCAATTTGATCCATTTGATCGTGGGTTGGTTTAGGTTTGGTTAATCATTTGAAATGATTTGCAAGCTTTGGTTTCAATCAATTTTGGTTTGGTTTGATTTCAAGTTGATTTGACCATTTAGGTCAAGTTGGGTTCATGGTCAATTGGGTTGGGTCTTGTTAGCTAATTAAGGCTTTGGTCAAGTTCACCAAGTAATTAGGAATGAATTTGACCCATTGATTGCAATCAATTTGGCTTAGATCAAGTTTTAACACATTTTGACTTTTTAGTGCAACTTGGGTCAACTTAGGTCAAGTGGCCAATTGGGCTAGGTTTGGCTCAAATGATGACTTGGTCAAGTCCAATCATTGATCATGAATTGGTTTAGATTAATGGTTTCACTCAAATTTGCCTGTGGTGGATGTTGGCTAGTTTAAGTTTCCTTTGGACTAAGGGTTGACTTGGTCAAAGGTTATGTTTGACTTGGTTTGACCTAATTTGAGTGATTGATCATCCTACGATGATTGTTGCTCACAATGTGAGCTTAGTTGAGCTTAGCTCAATCTAATTTGGGTAGGATTAGAATTTGGCTCAAGAAGGTACTTTAGGTCACTTTGGGTCAAGTGAGCCTAAATGGGTCAATTTTCTTGATCAAGGCTTGATTAAAGTTTGGTTGAACTCACATATGGACTTATGATTGAAATATAAACCTGATTACAAGTGATTTAGAGTCAAATGGGTTTTGATTTATTTGAAATTTCAAGTTTAAAGGATGAACATGGGTTTGATTTGGGTTTGAGTTTTGAATTTATTTTTGGTTTGATGATTTAAGTTTATGATTGAATTTGGTTTGTGATTGAAGGATTGATTGTTTGAAGAGAAAATCCAAAGGTTTGGATTGATTTGACTTGGATTTGGCTAAGTTCAAGAATTTTACTTGAAAGAGTTTAGGTTGAACTTTGGTTAGAATTTGGTTTTGGTCATTTGAATTTATATTTCATTTATATTTGTGAATATAAATGAGAATATAAATTATTTATGAGAAAATCTATTGAATTTGAAGTGATTTGGATTTAATTTAGGATAAGTCCATAAGATGAAATCAAAATATCTTAGGAAAGATTTTGGATTTAGAATTGATTATGGATTTCAATCATTTGGAATTGATTCATGATTTGAGTTTTGGAATTGATTTGGATTTGAGAAAATAAGTTAGGTTGGAATTGATTTCGAATTGATTTGAATTTGAAGTTGATTTGAATTTGAAATTGATTTGAATTTGAAGTTTGTTTGGATTTGAAGTTGATCTGAATTTGAAGTTGGTTTGAATTTGAAGTTGGTTTGAATTTGAAGTTGATTTGAATTTGAAGTTGGTTTGAATTTGAGGCTTGACTTGAAAGAAGGAAGTAAGGATTTGGTTCAAGCTATAAGGTAGGAAAATTTTCTTAATACCCCCTAACCTATTCCTATGGCTAACTCTTCTAAGTCTCTTGGGTTGGGTTAAGTATTCACCTAATCACTAGAAGTTCCTTAAGACAGGAACTCCAATGTCTAAGAGGAGTCCTATGTCTAAGATGAAGAAGTTGAGAGCTCACTCCAAAATGAGGTCAACAAAGGGCTAGGAGTAGTGTGGACACACCACGTATTGGTGTTGACCGGGACAATCAACAACAGTAAACTATCACAAGCACTAATAGAAATGATCTACTCCCAACCCAAAGTGTAAAAGGAATCAAGAGATTAGTGCAATGTGACTCTACTTATGCCAACAACATAAGAGAGTGAAGGAGGAATCCACTAGGGACTGAGTATGTGAACCTTCCACTAGGGAAAAGGTTAAAGTCATCCACTAGGGAATGAAAGGTTTGATTTGATTTGTGCCTCGCTAGGGAGAAATTTGATTTGATTTGTTGATTTATGATTTGGTTTCCACTGGGGATCAAAATGTGATGTCTCCACTAGAGCAAGTTCAAGTCATCCACTAGGGAGAAGAGGGTTAAATCCGAGGATTATAATTAGGGATCTGTTGGGGATGAAAATGCGAACTCTCCACTTGGGGAGCAAGTTCAAGTTGGATTGAATTGGTTCCACTAGGGGAACTTGAAGGATTTGCATCTCCCTGAGGGGAAGCAAATTGATTTGATTGATTTGATTATTTTGATTGGACTCCACTAGGGAGGTTGATTGGATTTTCTTTGTTTGTTTAGTTTGACTACACCGAGGGAGGAGGGTTGAATTTGTTTCAAATTTAAAATTTTTTTATTTTGAGAAGGGACCTATTGGTTTGCGATGGATCACACTGAGTAGGGGTCATGTTGGCCTTATTTTAGCTTAGATTTAGCAATCCAAAGGGGTAGTCTACCAATTATATGGTAGGACTAACCAACTGGAGGGTTTGCCTTTCGGTGTGTAGCAGCTGCACTTGAAAGAAAGCATAGTAGACTTACATCCTCCAAAGTAGAGATCAGTTGCTTGGTTGATCCATTGGTGAGGAAACAGATTGAACCCAACCTTAGGCTGATAATTGAGTGAATGTCATTGGGGGACTTAAACCAGCTCAAAGATAGTCAAGATTAATTTCATTTTTAGTTATTTTTGATGAATCCCATCAATTTGTGATGGACTGCACTGAGTAGGGGTCATGTTGGCCTTAGTCTACTTTAGATTTACTAATCCAAAGGGTAGTCTACCAACCACATAGTAGGACTATCCAACCAAAGGGGTTTCCTTTTGGTGTACAGTAGTTATCTAGGATGAAGGCGTAGTAGGCTTACATCCTCCAAAATAGAGATCAATTGATGGGGTGATCCATTGGTGAGGCAAGGGATTGAGCCCAACCTAAGCTGACTATTGAGTGAATGCCACTGGGAGACTTAAATTAACTCAAAGATAGTCAAGATTAATTTCATTTTTAGTTATTTTTGATGGATCCCATTAGTTTGCGATGGACTGCACTAAGTAGGGGCCATGTTGGCCTTAGTCTACTTCATATTTACCAATCCAAAGGGAGTAGCTTCTCGATCGAGGGGAGAACTATCCAACCAAAGGGTGCCTTTCATTTTGTAGTGTCTAATTTAGGGAAGAAAGCATAGGGACTCACATCTTTCCTGAATAAAAGACCATAGGGGAGACATATTAGCGAGGTAACATGTCAATCTGACCTAGGGCTACCAGTCGATTTGCGACAGTCATGCTAGAAAGAACCCATAGTAGACTTACATCTACCAAAGAGAAATGATCATCGGGATAACCTATTTGTGGTAACACAGATTGAACCCGACCTAATGGTCAATACGAAGAGAGAGTGCTGACCCAGAGACTTCTCTCAACTCAAGCGTTGTCAGACAAATCCTATAGGTAGTTCTACTGACACTGCCCAAAAGATAGGATTCCTACTTGGGAAAGGGGCCACCATGAGCTTAAATTCCTAATCTATAAGTGAATAAATTTGTTTGTTTAATTATTTTATTTGTTTATCGTGGACCATGTTGGTTTATGAGGGATATTACTAAAAAAGAGCTTGTGTTAATATAAACCTATCTCAGATTTACTGAACTATGGGAGAATATGTGCATCCGTTGAACAAATTCCCCAACCATAGGGGTGGCTAATAGAAAAGAGGGACTATCCAATCCAAGAGTAACTTGGGTAGTGTCTAAATGTGGCCACAAAGGATGAGATCCAAGTAGAGTTCTCATAGAAAGAGGGGCTGCTAAGGGCTTTATCCAAAACCCTGGAGAAGAAAAATTGCATATGTATTTGGTGGCCAACTCAAGGAGAAAGCACGGGGACTCACATCTGCCAAGAGTGGTGTATCCACCAGGTGAGTTACTGTCAGCATAGAGAACATCAACCAATCTATGTTGCCCATCGATTTGCAATAATCAGCCTAGAAAGAAAGCATCAATCACATCCTATATTGAAATTGTGTGGGATAGGCGTCTTGGGGATGTGCTATCCAACCTAGGGTGACTACTGAGTGAATGCCACTAGGGGACTTAAATCAACTCAAGAGTAGTCAAGAGGCTTGGAGCCTTTGGGGTGCTTATTTTAAACCTCAAATAGACTCGACCTAGTTAGTGCATGATGGTTAGCTCAAGAAGAAAGCATTGGGACTCACATCTTTTTAAACAAAATCAACATGAAGTAGCTTATTGGCTGGGCACTGAAGCCTACCAAACTAACAAGGTGCTCATTGGTTTGCAATGGTTAAGTTAAGAAGAAAGCACAGGGACTCACATTTATTGGACAAGTGACCACTGGGGTGACATACTAGTAAGGTAGCATATCTGCCCGTCCTATAATAGCTAATGAGTGAGTGCCACAGGGGGCTTGCTCCCATATCAAAATAGCTCGAGATTAAAGATTTGTATTTTTGTGTGTGTTTTGTTAGAAGGAAAGGTTTCCTCTCAAGTTCTCTTATACATATCATAAAAATATGCTAGGGAACTGATGAAATGGTGCCATGAATGACAGTTGTGATCCACAAAGAAAGGATGTTTCTTGGGTTCTCTTATACCTAACTTAGTTGTGTTAGTTGAAATATGATACCTCTTGGGTTCTCTCACACCTATTCTAGTAACACTGGGGAATTGTGTTTAATTTTGTTCATGTTGTGAAAGGGAGATAGGATGCTTCTTAGGTTCTCTTACACCTATCCTAAACCCGTCGTGGCAGATTTGCAAGACAAACAAATAATGCTTCGAATGAAGAGAAGATTTTGATGAACCAGAATAATTTTTTTATTCTTTTGATGACAATTATTTTCAAACATCATTATATGAGTAATATTTCTTCAAATATAGCCCATTAATTAGAAGAATTGAGTGTTCCCCTTTACAATTAATAAGCTGATAAGATCTTCCATGGTAGGCCTTCTGTATGACAAAAGGGCCTTCCCAAGTGGGTTAAACTTGCCTCCCATCTTTTGACAGGAAATAATTGGTCTCCTTAGAACCAGAACAAGCTCTCCTACTTGAAAAGTTCTAGCATGGACTAGCTTATTGTGCGCTTGAATCATTTTGACTTTGTATAACTCGAGTTTTTGGCACGCCTATAGGCATCTCCCCTCCAATCTTTTGAGGTCTTCTAACCACAACTTTGCATTCTGCTCTATAGTGAACTTTCTACTCATTGCTATTCTTAGTGATGAGAGTTGAACTTCTAAGGGTAGAACGGCTTCAGACCCATACACTAAAGAGAATGGAGTAGATTGAGTTGGTGTTCTATAAGTGGTGCGGAGGCCCACAAGGCTTCAACCAACTTCTCATGCCACTATCACCAGTTATCATCAAATGTCTTCTTTAGTATCTTGATGAGAGTTTTATTGAATGCTTCCACTAGGCCATTTACCCTGGGATACTAGATGGTGGAATATCTCTATTCTATATCGTGTCTTCTGGCAAAGCTATTGATCTTGGTGTTCTTGAATGCAGTACCATAATATGATATTGATGGAGAAGAGGTTGTGAAATCCATTGAGGGATTATAATTTGGGATCTGTTGGAGATGAAAATGTGATATCTCCACTTGGGGAGCAAGTTCAAGTTGGATTGAATTGGTTCCACTAGGGGAACTTGAAGGATTTGCATCTCCCTAAGGGGAAGCAAATCGATTTGATTGATTTGATTATTTTGATTGGACTCCACTAGGGAGGTTGATTGGATTTTCTTTGTTTGTTTAGTTTGACTACACTGAGGGAGGAGGGTTGCATTTGTTTCAAATTTAAATTTTTTTTATTTTGAGATGGGACCTATTGGTTTGCGATGGATCGCACTGAGTAGGGGTCATGTTGGCCTTATTTTAGCTTAGATTTAGCAATCCAAAGGGGTAGTCTACCAACTACATGGTAGGACTAACCAACCAAAGGGTTTGACTTTCGGTGTGTAGCAACTGCTCTTGGAAGAAAGCATAGTAGACTTACATCCTCCAAAATAGAGATCAGTTGCTTGGTTGATCCATTGGTGAGGAAATGGATTGAACCCAACCTTAGGCTGACAATTGTGTGAATGTCATTGGGGGACTTAAACTAGCTCAAAGATAGTCAAGATTAATTTTATTTTTAGTTATTTTTGATGGATCCCATCAATTTTGATGGACTGCACTGAGTAGGGGTCATGTTGGCCTTTTAGATTTACCAATCCAAAGGGGTAGTTTACCAACCACATAGTAGGACTATCAAACTAAAGGGGTTGCCTTTCAGTGTGCAGTAGCTATACTAGGAAGAAGGTGTAGTATGGTTACATCCTCCAAAGTAGAGATCAATTGTTTGGGTGATCCATTGGCAAGGCAAGGGATTGAACCTAACCTAAGTTGAATATTGAGTGAATGCCACAAGGAGACTTAAATTAGCTCAAAGATAGTCAAGATTAATTTCATTTTTAGTTATTTTTTATCGATCCCATTAGTTTGCGATGGACTGCACTAAGTAGGGGCCATGTTGGCCTTGGTCTACTTCATATTTACCAATCCAAAGGGAGTAGCTTCTTAGTCGAGGGGAGAACTATCCAACCAAAGTGGTGCCTTTCATTTTGTGGTGTCTAATTCAGGGAAGAAAGAATAGGGACTCACATCTTTCATGAATAAAAGACCACAGGGGAGACAAATTAGCGAGGTAACATGTCAATCTGACCTAGGGCTGCTAGTCGGTTTGCGACAGTCATGCTAGAAAGAATACATAGTAGACTTACATCTACCAAAGAGAAATGATCGTCGGGATAACCTATTTTTGGTAACACAGATTGAACCTAATGGTCAATACAAAGAGAGTGCTGTCCCAAAGACTTATCTCAACTCAAGCATAGTCAGACAAATCCTATAGGGAGTTCTGCTGACACTGCCCTAAAGATAGGATTCCTACTTGGGAAAGGGGCCACCACGGGCTTAAATTCCTAATCTATATGTGAATAAATTTGTTTTTTATTATTTTATTTATTTATCATGGACCGCATTGGTTTGCAAGGGATATTATTGAAAAAGAGCTTGTGTTAACATAAACCTATCTCAGATTTACTGAACTATGGGAGAATATGTGCATCCACTGAACAAATTTCCCAACCACAGGGGTGGCTAATAGAAATGGGGGACTGCCAATCCAAGAGTAACTTGGGTAGTGTCTAAATGGGGCCACAAAGGATGAGATCCAAGTAGAGTGCTCGCAGGAAGAGGGGCTGCTAAGGGCTTTATCCAAAACCTTGGAGAAGAAAAATTGAATATGTATTTGGTGGCCAACTCAAGGAGAAAGCACGGGGACTCACATCTGCCAAGAGTGGTGTATCCACCGGGTGAGTTACTATCAGCATAGTGAACATCAGCCAACCTAAGTTGCCCATCAATTTGCAATAATCAGCCTAGGAAGAAAGCATCAGGGACTCACATCCTCCTATAATAACTAATTGTCGAGATAGTCTATCTTCGGATCGACTGGTGCTATCCAGCCTAGGGTGACTACTTAGTGAATGCCACTAGGGGACTTAAATCAACTCAAGAGTAGTCAAGAGGAAAGGAGCCTCTAGGGGGCTTATTTTAAACCTCAAATAGACTCAACCTAGTTAGTGCATGATGGCTAGCTCAAGAAGAAAGCATTGAGACTCACATCTTTTTAAATAAAATCAACATGAGGTATCTTACTGGCTGGGCAGTGAAGCCTACCAAACTAACAAGATTCTCATTGGTTTGCTATGGTTAAGTTAGGAAGAAAGCACAGGGACTCACATCTATCAGACAAGTGATCATTAGGGTGACATACTAGTAAGGTAGCATATCAGCCTGACCTATAATAGCTAATGAGTGAGTACCACAGGGGGCTTGCTCCCATATCAAAATAGCTCGAGATAAAAGATTTTATTTTTTTGTGTGTTTGTGTTAGAAGGAAAAGGTTGCCTCTCAAGTTCTCTTATACATATCCTAAAAACATGCTAGGGAACTGATGAAATGGTGCCATGAATGGCAGTTGTGATCCCACAAAGAAAGGATGTTGCTTGGGTTCTCTTACACCTAACTTAGTTGTGTTAGTCAAAATATGATGCCTCTTGGGTTCTCTCACACCTATTCTAGTAACACTGGGGAATTGTGTTTGACTGTGTTCGTGCTGTGAAAGGGAGATAGGATGCCACTTAGATTCTCTTACACCTATCCTAAACACGTCGTGGTGGATTTGTAAGACAGATAAACAATGCTTTGAATGAAGAGATTTATGAATCAGAATAGTTTTTTTATTCTTCTGATGATAATTATTTTCTAACATCATTATATGAGTAATATTTCTTCAAATATAGCCCATTAATTAGAAGAATCAGTGTTCCCCTTTACAATCAATAAGCTGATAAGATCTTCCTTGGTAGTCTTACGTATGACAAAGGGCCTTCCCAAGTGGGTTCAAACTTGCCTCCCATCTTTTGACAGGAAACAATTGGTCTCTTTAAAACCAGAACAAGCTCTCCTACTTGAAAATTTCTAGCATGGACTAGCTTATTGTGTGCTTGAATCATTTTGACTTTGTATAACTCGAGGTTCTGGCACGCCTATAGGCATCTCCCCTCCAATCCTTTGAGCTCTTCTAACCACAACTTTTGCATT
>CM038222.1:154660677-154773343 GCA_021442155.1 Cymbidium sinense | reverse complement strand
ATTAATTGTTTAGTAATTAATGAGTATTAAGCTAATTAATTTTATAATTAAACCTTAATTAAACCATAATTATTATTCAAAATTAGGTAAGATCATTTTTAATTAATTCTCCTTTTTAAGACCTTTAAAATGAGTATTTATTTGCATTTTTTTTATTTCTTTATGATTGTTTATGATTTTTAGATGTTTCAGCCATTAAAAATAATTAATTAAGCCTAATTAAATCCTAATCCTATTGGCCTCATGTGGTGCGCTTTCCACATGGCTCCGCAGGATTGGCTACTTAAAACTTATCTAACTTAGGGCCTTCGTGGTGGTGGCAGATGCATTTTCTTGTCTACCATGCGATCTAAGATTGGATGTCTACGATTAATTGCACTGCTTAATAGGATTAAATAAGATCGATCTAGCAGATCTAATCACGACCATCTTTTTTGATCATGTAGAATAGACCGTTCTTTATCTAATGTCATGTAAGTGAGGGAGAATGGAGTCCGTCCACTATTGCTCACTTGATATGAGCTTACCTGAGCTTGAATCAACTCTAAAAGGATCCCACATCTTCATGACATCCATCAGAGGGGATCTATCAGTCAAGATCACATGAGATGCAAGTTTTCTTCAAAAAGCTCCAACCCATTTTTGCCTAAGGATTGATTTTGGAAGCATACCTAGTCAGAGCTCAAGATTGGTGGCTCGAATGATTGAGGAAGCTTCATCTAGTGGAGACAAAATCATGTTGAGTAACAATTGGATCAATTCCTTGATGTTCACTTGGAAGGCCATGAACCGATGATTTAGAGCTCTTTGATGAAGCCCCTTGCTTGCTTGAAATGCTTGGGAGATGATTCATTCTTGCTCGTAGAGGCCTAAGGAAGGTGCGTGTAAAGTTAATTTGAGTTAGATGGAGAAATGGGGAAGTTTGGTCAAAAATGGGAGTGTCCAATTTCAGGATGGCTGGGAATGGCATTTTTCGATCGAGGAATGAGCTTGGGGGCTGAGGGAATGGCTCTAGTAGCTTGTATTGGGTAGCTAGGGATCTGAGGAATGATTTTTGTGTGTATTTGAGTGGAAATGAGGTGGTGTATGCCCTTCTTCATCTTGATGGGATAGTGGGATCGGCTATGGCTTCTAGTGGCCATCCAATAATCTCAAGGAGTTATGGGTGGTAGGGAGGAGGTGAGTTGGCTCGGCTTGGTTGGTTGAAGGTGTGGAGGTGGCTGCCAAAGAGGAATAATCGGTATTTTATGGGTTTCAAATGCTCCAATGGGGAGGGTGATGTGATTTCCCCTCCCATGGGTCATGGCCAATCCAACGACCCATTGGGTTAGGTTGGGCAGTGTCCTAGGCGCCTAAGTGGTCCATTGGGAGAGTACCAAGTGACCAAGCAATGGAAATGAACTCTTAGATGGGTGATTTGTCTCATGTGATGCCTTTGACTCTTAGAATGATCATTTGTCATTGGATTTGATTTGGGCATATTTGAAATGGGAAAAGGGTGGGTTAGCCCTAATTTCAAGTCAATTGGAGTCGATTTGGTTAGTTTGGCTCAATTTGACTCATTTAGGTCAAATTGTATTAGGTTGGGTCAAATTGGGTCAAACCAAGGGTTCGTTCAAGTTCATATCATAATTTATAATGTTTTGGTTCAATTGTTTTGGTTTAGGTTGGCTTAGATTTGATTTTGGCTCATTTGAATTCATTTTAGTCAAATGAGTTAAGTTAACCAATTTGAACAAATTGGCCAAATTGGCTTGGTTTGGGTGTTGGTTTGGGTTTGATTGACGTTGAAAGTGATTGTAGGCTTTGGTTTCAATTAATTTAGATTTGGTTTTGATTTAGGCCAACTTGAACCTTTAGGTAAATTTGGGCTAAGTAGGTCAATTGGGTTCAATTGGGTCCAATCATGGTTATGGTCAAGTTTAATAATGTATTTGGAATGAACTTGATCCATTGGTTGCAATCAATTTGGTTTATATTTTGATTTAACCCAATTTGGTCTTTTAAGTCAATTTGGGTCAACTTGGGTCAAGAGGGCCAATTAGGTTTGGTTTGACTCAATTGAAGGTCAAGTCAAATTCAAATATTGATTTTGATTTGGAATGTATCATTATTTTAAGGATTTGGCTTAGGTTTGGGTTCATATGGGTTAAGGTTAAATTTGTCAAATGACCAAGTTGACTTGGTTTGAATTTATGATAGTTGATCAAGTTAGGGTGATCAACAATCATGATGGGAGGTTTTGATGGGCTTGGTTCAATCCAATTTGTGTAGGATTAGAACTTGGCTCAAATAGGTCAAATTGGCCACTTTGGGTCAAGTGGACCAATTGGGTTTAGTTGGCTTGATTTGGGTTGAGTTTGATTTAGTTGACTTTATATATAGATTTGGGATTGATATATAAATTCAATTGCAATTGGCTTGGGTTAAAATGGGTTTTGGATCATTTTAAAATTTCAAGTCAAAAGGGTTAAGTAAGGTTTGACTTGGGTTGATTTTTGTTTTGCTTGATGATTGTAGATTTTATTTATATTTGTGAATATGATTGAAGGTATGATTGATTCGTGAGAAAATTAATTGAATTTAGGTTTTGGAATGAAGGAATTTGGCTAAGTTCATGGAGTTGGGTCACATGGCTTAGGTTTTTATTTTGATTTATTTTGATTTAGTTTTGATGATTTAAATGTATGTTTCATTTAAATTTGTAAAGATGATTGAAAAAATGATTTATTTGTTAGAAAATCAATTGAGTTTGACTTGATTTGGATTAAGCTTTAGCTAAGTCCATGGGACAAGTCATATGGCTTAGGAAGAGTTTTATTTAATTTGATTTAGTTTGATTTAGTTTAGATCATTTCAATGTAGATTTGATTTCTATTTAGAAGATGATTGAAGATATAAATTGATTATGAGAAAATCAATTGATTTTGGATTTATTTGGATTAAGATTTGGCTAAGTCCATGGGATAGGTAATATGGCTTAGGAAGGGTTTCAAGTTTGGATTTGATCATGGGCTTGAATCATTTGGTTTTGGAATTTGGGTTTGGTTTGGATTTGAATTTGATGTTTGAATTGATCTTGAGGTTTGGTTTGAGAAGGTGAACATGGATTGGATTTGGGTTGTAGAAGGTTGATTATCCTAATCCCTAAGATAACCATATATAACTTAATTAAGTCATTAGGTTAAGTGTTTTAATTGTTAGAAGTACCTTATTACTAGGAAAGTCTTAGTGTCTAGAAGACTCTTAAGACTAAGATGGGAAGATTGAATCACACCAAAAGTGAGATCAGGGCCTTGTATAGTGTTGCCCATGGAGATAGATGATTGGGTGACCGAAGGAAAGTTTCACATTATAGACTGTGGTACATCTTTCAACACTTTGTTTGGGAGACCATGGATACATGAGAACAACATAGTTCCATCCTCTCTACATCAGAGTATGAAGTTCCTCCGAGGTGGGATCGACTACTATGTCAAAGGTGATTTCATGACATTTATAGTTCACGAGGTTGGCATATATGAGGTGAGGCTTACTACCTCCCTCAAATCAACAAGTCTATTATTGTGACCTTGGCCAAAGTTTAAAAATAAAAGAAAAAGAAAAAGAAAAAGAAAAAGAAAGAGAAAATGAAAAAGAAAAGAAAAGAGAAAATGAAAAATAAAATAAAAGGGAGTGAAGAAAGACATGGAGGATGAAGTGGAGCCTGGCATTAGATTTAACCCATAGTTTATTACTCCATTCGAACATATGGAAAGGACTACCTGACCTCCACTAGGCAGAGGAAGAGGAAGTTCAGGCAGTCCCAAGGGTGGAAAACATTTTTATTGGCCACCCAGATAAATATGTCCCAGGGTACACATTATCCATAGACTTAAAATCTAGTTCTTAGGATGAGTCTTATATGGCTAACACACCAGTTAGCTCATCTCAGCAGTAGATTCCCTTGGAGGTGACACTTGAGCTAGATAGTGATGGAGACCGGGCTCCAAAGCAAAGTGTAAGTGTATGCAAGTCTATATCTGAAATAGTTAGGCATCAGTTGGGAACCTTAGCTCTAACCCCATTTTCCTCTCAAAATGCTGAGGGTTTTGTAATTAAGGAAGCCCCTAAGTCATCCACATGTGTGAAGACTCAGAGGTTCTTTTTGGGAGCATCATCCTCAAGTCAAGAATTTGATGTAGAACTTGAGGATGATTCATATAAAGATTTAATAGAATTACCTTTTGATTGGTACTTTGCCTTCTGTTCATAATTTAGCAAAGAAAGGGTTAATCTCACATACTTAGTCAAAGTATAGGTCAGACTACTTCATACGAATATAAAAGAATAAATGCAAAAGCTCTCAATCAAGACTGAGACTAGGATTCTAGGTTATAGTTTAGGTTTAGGTATTTATTTATTTTATTTTAGTTTAGTTTTTATTTTTTATTTTATTTTGGGTTTGGGTTTCGGTTATAGTTTAGGTTCTAATTTTATTTTATTATTTAATTTTATTTAGGTTTAAGTTTTTTTATTTATTTTATTTTTAGGTTTTTTTTAGCTTAGGTTTAGGTTTCCAGGATTTTAGGGATTCGGGGTTAGGGGTCAAGGTTTAGGGTTTAGGATTAGTTTTTGGGTTTACGGTTGGGGTTTCTTATTTATGTATTTTATTTGTTCTTTTTTTAAATTAAGTAAATTGGTAGGTTTTGGGTTTATGTAGTTTATTTTTATTTATTTGAGTTTAATTTATTTTTATTTTATTTTGGTTTATTTTTATTTTTATTTAATTTAGTTTATTTATTTTAGGTTTATTTATTTTAATTTTTTCTTTTTATTTTAGTTTTCTTTATTCAGATTTCTTTTTTAAGTTTAGTTTTATTTTAGTTTATTTTTTAGGTTTAGGTATTATTTTATATTTTTTAGGTTTAAGTTTAGGTTTTAATTTATTTTGTTAGCTTTGGTTTTAGGTTTTTATTTTAGGCTTATTTTTAGGTTTTATTTTTTTTTTTAGGTTTTGGTTTATTTTTAGTTTATTTTATTTTATTTAGTTTAAGCTTAGGTTTAGGTTTAGGTTTAGTTTATTTTAGTTTAGGTTTAGGTTTTTTTTAGTTTAGGGTTTAGGTTTTATTTAGGTTATTTTAGGTTTATTATTTAGGTTTAGGTTTTATTTAGTTTTATTTTATTTTATTATATGTTTATTTCATTTTTATTTTAAGTTTAGCTTTTATTTTATTTAGGTTATTAATTTTTTAATTTTGTTTGGGATTTTATTTATTTTATTTTAGTTTAATTTTTAGTGTTTTTTATTTTCTTTTTAGGTCTAGGTTTAGGTTTATGTTTAGCTTAAGGTTTTGGTTTATGTTTTTATTTTTATTTTTTTATTTAATTTTGATTTTGGTTTTTTAATTTATTTTATTTTTAAGTTTTATTTAGTTTAGGTTTAGGTATATATCTTTTTAGGGTTTAAGGTTTAAGGTTTAGGGTTAATTTATGGTTAGTTGTGGGTTTAGTGTTTAGGGTTTAGGGTCAGTTTAGGGTTAGTTATGGGTTTAGGGTTTTTTTCGGTTAAGGGTTTAGGGTTTAGGATTTAGTGTTTAGGTTTTATGGTTTAGGGTTTAGGGTTTAGGTTTTAGGGTTTAGGGTTTAGGGTTTAGGGTTTAGGGTTTTTAGGGTTTTGGGTTTTGGTTTTTTGAATAAATTTAGATTCAACATTTCTTCTTTTCAATTTCATCAAAGTAACAAGTTTTGAGACATAAGCTACAACATAGATAAAAAATGAGCACACATAGAGCAAATTAAAATCTAATAGAATTGTCTCTACTATAACACAGTTCCATAAGTAGTAGATTGGATCGATTCAGTTTCTCTAGTTCCCATCGACCAGCCTCTCAGTGAGATCCACCATCATATCCCTGATCTCTCCCTCCGTGACCACCACGGTTGTAACCAGCATTGCTCCTCCTCCATAACCACCACTACTCCAAACACCACCTCCATATCCACCAGCACCTCTAGATCCCCCACCACCACTGTGATAATTATGGCCTCTACCTTTGGCTCCACCACTAGATCTAGACTATGCCTGGTTGATGGTGAAGTTTCTGACATCAAGGTTTAGCCCATTCTTAGGGTTTAGGTTTAGGTTTATTATGTTTTAGGGTTTAGGTTTATTTTTTAATTTATTTAGTTACTTTAGGTTTAAGTTTAGGGCTTAGGGTTTAGGGTTTAAGGTTTAGGGTTTAGGGTTTAGGGTTAGGGTTTTGGGTTTAGGGTTAAGGGTTTATGCTTTCAGGCTATAAGGGTTTAGGGTTTAGGGTTAAGTTTTAGAATTTAGGGTTTAGGGTTTTTCAAGGTTTAGGGTTTAGGGTTAGGATATAGGGTTGTAAGTTTAGGATTTAGGTTTATTTATTATATTTATTTAGAATAGTTTATTTATTTTAATTTATTTTTATGTTTAGGTTTAGATTTAGGTTTATTTTATAGTTGTGTTTTATCTTTATTTTATTTTTGAGGTTTAGGTTTTATTTATTTTTTTTAGGCTTAGGTTTATGTTTTTATTTATTTTTTTAGATTTAATTTTTAGGCTTTTATTTTAGGTTTATTTTTATTTCTTATTTTTTAGTTTAGGTCTAGGTTTATTTTTAGTTTGTTTTATTTTATTTAGTTTAGGTTTATGTTTAGGTTAAGTTTATTTTAGGTTTATTTTAGGTTTTATTTATTTTAGTTTTGTTTATTTTTGTTTAAGTTTAGGTTTATTTTAATTTGTTTATTTTATTATTATTTTAGGTTAGTTTTTTTTTGGTTTAGGGTTTAGGTTTTATTTTTTATTTATTTTTATGTTTTATTTTATGTTTATTTTTTAGGTTTATGTTTTTATTTAGTTTTATTTTATTTTAGATTTATTTTATTTTATTATACTTTTACTTTTTTTTTATTTAGGTTTTTTATATGTTTATATTTTTAGTTTAGTTTAAGTTTTATTTATTTTATTTTATTTTTTTATTAGTTTATTTTATTTCATTTTTATGTTTAGCTTCAGGTTATAGTTAAGGTTTTTATTTTCTTTTATTTAGGTTGAGATTATTTTATATATTTTATTTTTAGGTTTTATTTAGTTTAGGTTTAGGTTTTTAGGTTTTAAGGGTTTAGGGTTTTAGGGTTTAGGGTTTTAGGGTTTAGTTATTATTTATTTATTTTAGTTTATTTTATTTTTATTTTTTATTTTGGGTTTAGGGTTTAGGATTTAGGATTTAGGGTTTTAGGATTTAGGGTTTAAGGTTTACGGTTTAAGCATTAGGCTTTAGGGTTTAGGGTTTTTAGGGTTTAGGGTTTAGGGTTTAGAATTTAGATTTTAGGTTTAGGGTTCAGGTTTTAGTTTAGGGTTTTTTTTAATAGAGAACAAATTCAGATTCAACATTTCTTCTCTTCGATTTTTTCAACCAAGTAACACACCAAGTGTTTTATGACACAAGCGATGACATAGATCAAAGATGAGTACGCTCAGAGTAAATCAAAAATCCTCGATAACTAGAACCATCTATAACGTAAAGACACAGTTCTATAAGTGGCAAATCAGATTTGTTGTTCTTCAGTATCTTTAGTTCCTATCAAAACCACCTCGGCCTCTCGAGTAGTTGGATTCACCATCATATCCCTGATCTCTCCCTCTGCCGTCACCATGGATATAACCTCCATCGCTCTTCCCGCCTCCATAACCACCACTGCTCCGACCACCACCTCCATATCCACCAGCACCTCTAGATCCCCCACCACCACTACGATAACCGTCGCCTTCACCTTTTCGCCATATCTAGGCTGATGGCAATGATATTCTTGCTATCAAGGTTCTGCCCATTCTTAGGGTTTTGGTTTAAGTTTTGGTTTAGTTTATTTTAGGTTTAGTTTTAAGTTTTATTTATTTTAATTTAATTTATTTTAGTTTAGGTTTAAGTTTATTCTATTTTATTTATTTTAGGTTTAGGTTTAGTTTTTATTTAATTTAATTTTAGGTTTATTTAATTTTATTTTATGTTTAGGTTTGATTTTATTTATGTTTTATATTTTTTTATGTTTATTTTATTTTCTAGTTTAGTTTAGGTTTTTATTTTATTTATTTTATGTTATTTTATTTAGGTTTAGGTTTTTTATTTATTCTATTTTAAGGCTTAGGTTTTATTTAGTATAGGTTTAGGTTTTTAGGCTTTTAGGGTTGGGTTTAAGGTTTAGGGTTTGGGGTTTAAGATTTAAGGTTGTAGGTTTTAGGGTTTAGGGTTTAAGGCTTAGGGTGGAGTTTAAGTTTAGGTTTAAGGTTTAGGTTTAGGGTTTAGGTTTGGAGTTTAGGTTTAGGTTTAGGGTTTAAGTTTAGGGTTTAGGGTTTAGGTTTAGGTTTAGTTTAGTTAGGGTTTAGTTTAGGTTTAGTGTTTAGGTTTAGTTTTAGGGTTTAAGATTTAGTGTTTAGGGTTTAACATTTGGGTTTAGGATTGTAATTTGAGGGTTTAGGGTTTAGGGTTTAAAATTTAGTTTTAGGATATAGGGTTCAAGGTTAGTTTTTTATTTTATTTTACTTTATTTTTAAAAAAGTAAAGTTTAAGTTTATTTAGTTTATTTTGATTTATTTTAGTTTATTTTACTTTAATTTTATTTAGGTTTCATTTTAATTTTATTTAGGTTTAATTTTAATTTTATTTAGTTTAGGTTATTTATTTTATGTTTATTTATTTTAGTTAAGGTTTTTTATTTTATTTTTTTAGGTTTAGCTTTAGGTTTACGTTTACTTATTGGTTTAGTTTTATTTTTATTTTTATTTTTATTTTTACATTTTTAAGTTTAAGTTTTTTTTAAGGTTTAGGTTTAGGTTTTATTTTATTTTTTTAGGTTTAGGTTTTAGGTTTATTTTTTTGGTTTATTTATTTTAGTTTAGTTTAGTTTAGTTTAGTTTAAGTTTAAGTTTAGATTATTTATTTTAAAATTTAGGGTTTAAGTTTTATTTATTATTTTTTTAGGCTTATTTTTTAGGTTTAGGTTTTTATTTATTTTATTTTAGTTTATTTTTTATTTTTTATTTTATTTTATTTTAAGGTTTAGGTTTAGGATTAGGTTTTTGTTTAGGTTCTTATTTTATTTTATTTTCATATTTTATTTAGGTTTAGGTTTTTTTATTTATTTTATTTTTAGGTTTTATTTAATTTAGGTTTAGGTTTTTAGGTTTTTAGGGTTTAGGGTTTATGGTTTATGGTTTAGGATTTAGGGTTAGAGTTTTTTATTTATGTGTTTTATTTATTTTATTTTTTTAATTTTTTTAAATTAAGTAAACTGGTAGGTTTAGGTTTATTTAGTCTATTTTTTATTTATTTGAGTTTATTTTATTTTTTATTTTTATTTAGATTTATTTTTATTTTTATTTAGTTTAGTTTATTTATTTTAGCTTTATTTATTTTAATTTGGGTTTTTTATTTTAGTTTATTTTTTGGTTCAAATTTATTTTTTAGTTTAGTTTTATTATTATTTTTTTAGTTTTAGATTTTATTTTATATATTTTTTATTTTGGCTTAGGTTTTTATTTTAATTTTTTAGGTTTTTGTTTTTGGTTTTTGTTTTAGGTTTTTAGTTTAGGTTTAGGTTTACATTTAGTTTATTTTATTTTATTTTATTTAGTTTAGGTTTAGGTTTAGGTTTAGTTTATTTTAGGTTTTGGTTTTGTTTATTTTAGTTTAGGTTTAGGTTTATTTTAATTTCATTTTAGGTTTAGATTTTTTTTTAGTTCAGGGTTTATGCTTTATTTTTTATTTATTTTTAGTTTTATTATTTAGGTTTAGGTTATAATTTGGTTTTTATTTTATTTCTTTTAGGTTTATTTCATTTTATTAGGTTTAACTTTTTTTATTTTACTTAGGTTGTTTATTTTTTTCTTTAGTTTAGGATTTTATTTATTTAATTTTAGTTTAGTTTTTATTTTTTATTTTATTTTCCTTTTAGGTTTAGGTTTAGGTTTATGTTTTTATTTTATTTTATTATTTTATTTAATTTTGGTTTAAGTTTTTTTATTTATTTTATTTTTAGGTTTTATTTAGTTTAGGTTTAGGTTTTTATCTTTTTAGGGTTTAGGGTTTAGGGATTAGGGTTAGTTTAGGGTTTGTTGTGGGTTTAGGGTTTAGGGTGTTTTGGGTTTAGGGTTTAGTGTTCAAGTTGTAGGGTTTAGGGTATATGTTTTTAAGGTGTAGGGTTTAGAGTTTAGGGTTTAGGGGTATTATGGTTTGGGTTTAGGTTTTTGGTTTAGGGTTGAGGTTTTAGTTTAGGTTTAGGATTTTGTTTTTTTGTGAGAACAAATTGATTCAACATTTCTTTATTTCGATTTCATCAACCAAGTAACACACCAAGTTTTCTAAGACAAAAGTGATAACATAGACAAAAAATGAGCACGCATATAGAAAATCAAAAATTCATGATAACTAGTACCATCTCTACTGTAAGAACACAATTTCATAAGCAACAGTTTGGATCAACTGTACTTCAATTTCTCCAGTTCCCATCAAATCCACCCTAGCCTCTTAAGTAGTCAGATCCACCATCATATCCCCGATCTCTCACTCCTCCACCACCACGGTTGTAACCTCCATCGCTCCTCCCGACTTCATAACCACCACTACTTCGACCACCACCTCCATATGCACCTCCAGATCCCCCATAACCACTGATAACTTCTTAGCCTTGCCTTGCTCCATGCATCTGAGCACGGTTGGTGGTTGTATTCACCCATCAAGGTTCTACGCCCATTCTTAGGGTTTAGGGTTTAGGGTTTAGGTTTAGGGTTTTTGGTATTTTTTTAATAATGAACAAATTCAAATTTAACATTTCTTCTTTTCAATTTCAACAACTACGTAACAAACCAGGGAAGTGAGGTAATCAAATGACCTACTTGGGGCTAGCTAAACCCTTGTGTTCTTGGGATGTCTAGACTATATACCCATTACCATTTAATCTTATATAAATCAATACATGAATAGAAGAAAGAGAACCTAACATTCATTCAGTTAAGTTATAAGCACATGCATTTCTTATGTATTTTTAGCTAGCATCATAAAACATATTATTATTCATTTATAAGCTTTTGAAAAATAGATTTAGATTTAATAGTGGTAATAGCCAAGCATATATTAAATTAAATCAACACATGCAAGCTTACATAAAGGTAATCCATTTTATTTTACTTGATTTTGAAAAGATGGAAGCATGAACTCAAATGATATACCAAATTTAACATGATTGGAAAGAGGAAAATCAAATATAAACATGTGATTCATTCAACCAAACTAGTTCTTAATGACAATCAAATCAAATAAGACTATTTAAAGCAAACTAAAGATTCTTAATTAATTAAGTTTTGGATTTGATTTGATTTAAAGAGGAGAAGAGAAATCATCACTTACTGTTTTAGACCCATTCCCACATTAGAGATTTGATTTAATTTAAGGAAATGTAATTAAGTTGATTATATGGGTTAATGAAGTAGAACCCTTAATTAGATGAATTAATTACTCTTACCAATGTCACCTTGAAGTAATTAAATAAATAATTATGATCCAACATGATATGAAACTAAACTTGGAATGATCCTAGGAAATAAAAGGATCCTAATCAAATTGGCTCATGATTAATATTTAATTAGATTAAGGGACTTAATTAATTACTCTTATGGTTTTTCGACACATGTGGACTAACCATAATTTCATTAAACTCCGTTAGGTTATTAAACATCTAAAGATCTTCCCCATGACTTAATTAATTAATGTATGATGTGATTATGATTTCAATTTTATTTAGTGATTAAATTAATTAGTTAAATCTTAATTAATTTCATTTAAAAAAAAGAAGAAGAAATGAACTTAGGGAAAGGGGTCCCAACCATATTCCTTAGTTCACTTACTATTGAACAATGATTAATAAACTTAATTAACCAATTTATTATTATTCATGGGATTAATTAATCATTAATTAACTTAAAAGAGTAATTAAGGTTTAATTAGTCAATTTTCTTAATTAAGTGAACAATAAAAAGCAAGAAAATCATGGAAGGCAGAGGCCATCCTATTAAATTAACCCACAAAATTTAGGATTAATTGCTTAAGTGATTTAAAATTAATTAAGCTAATTAATTTTGTAATTAAACCTTAATTATAGTTCAAAATTAGTTATGATCATTTTAATTAATTCTCCTTTGAAATACCTTTAAAATGAGTATTTTTTTGCATTTTTTATGATTTTTTATGATTTTTAGAATCTTCATCCATTAAAATAAAAATTAATTAAGCCTAATTAAAGGCTAATCCTGGTGGTGGATGCTTTCCATGTAACCGTAAGATTGGTCGCTTAAAATTTACCGGACTTCGGTTTACATACACCCTTCTTTCTCTATCGATCTAAGATCGGATGGCTATGATTAATAGCTTAATAGGATAAATCAAATCATCTAGTGGATCTAATCATGACCATCCATTCTGAACATGTGGAACGGATGGTGCTTGATCTAACGTCACGTGAGTGAGGGAGAATGCAGTTTGTCTGCCATTATTAGGTTTTGTGATTTAGGTTCATTTTTTAATTTATTTAGTTACTTCAGGTTTAGGTTTAGGGTTTAGGTTTTAGGGTTTAGGGTTTAGGGTTTAGGGTTAAGGGTTTAGGGTTTAGGGTTTTAGGGTTTATGCTTGTAGGGTTTAGGGTTTAGGGTTAGGGTTTAGGGTTTATGGTTTAGGGTTTCTATGGACTTTTGGGTTGTAGGTTTAGGGTTTCTGTTTGATTTAGGGTTTATGGTTATTTTTTAAAATTAAGTAAACCGAGTTAGTTTATTTAGTTTAGTTTATATTTATTTTAGTTTACTTTTTTTTAAATTTTTTATTTTAGTTTATTTATTTTAGGTTTATTTCTTTTAGTTTAGGTTTTTTTTATTTTAGTTTAATTTTTAGGTTTAGGTTTAGGTTTAGTTTTATTTTTAATTGAGTTTTTTTTTATTTGTTTTAGGTTTAGGTTTTTTATTTTCATTTTAGGTTTATGTTTTATTTTTTTTAGGTTAGGTTTTAGGTTTATTTTTACATTTTATTTTTTAAATTTTGGTTTAGGTTTATTTATAGTTTATTTTATTTTATTTAGTTTAGGTTTAGGTTTAGGTTTAGGTTTTTTTTTTTAGTTTAGTTTACTTTAAGTTTATTTTAGTTTAGGTTTAGGTTTATTTTATTTTGTTTATTTTATTTTTATTTCAGGTTTAAGTTTTTTTTTAGTTTATGGTTTAGGTTTTATTTTTTTATTTATTTTTAGGTTTATTTTTTAGGTTTAAGTTTTTATTTAGTTTTAATTTTTTTATATTTTAAGTTTATTTTATTTCTAATTTTTTTATGTAGGTTTTTTATTCTTAGGTTTATTTTATTTTTTAGTTTAGTTTAGGATTTTATTTAATTTTATTCTAGTTTTTTTAAAAAAATTTATTTTATTTTATTTTTAAGTTTAGGTTTAGGTTTTAGTTTATATTTTTATTTTATTATAATTTTGTTTAGTTTGGTATAAGTTTATTTATTTATTTTATTTTTAAGTTTTATTTAGTTTAGGTTTAGCTTTTTAGCTTTTTAGGGTTTAGGGTTTATGGTTTACTATTAGTTTAGGGTTTAAGGTTTAGGGTTTGGGGTTTGGTGTTTAGGGTTTTGGGTTTTGGGTTTAGGGTTTAGGGTTTGGGTTTCAGGTTTAGGGTTCAGGTTTTAGTTTAAGGTATAATGTTTTTGGTTTTTTTAACAAAAAAATTAAGAATCATCATTTCTTCTATTCGATTTCATCAACAAAGAAACATACTAATTTTTCTAAGACACAAGTGATGACATTGATAAAAAAAGAGAACCTATAAAGAAATTCAAAAACCCTAGATAACTAGAATCATCTCTACTATAAAGACATAATTCCATAAGCTGCAGATCAGATCGATCGTTCTTCAATTACTCCAGTTCCCATCAAAACCACCCCAGTAGCGGATCCACCATCATATCCCAGATCTCTCCTCCCACATCCACCCTGTAACCTCCTCACTCTTCCCCTGCATAACCACTCACCACCACCTCCATATCCACTGCACCTCAAGATCGCCACCAACCTGTGATAATCCCGCCTCCACCTTCGCCTCCATCTAGGACTAGTTGATGGTGTTGTTCCTGCCATCAAGGTTCTACCCATTCTTATGGTTTAAGTTTAGGTTTAGGTTGATTAGTTTTAGGGTTTAGGTTTAGGTTTGGGGTTTAGGTGTGGTGGTTTAGGGTTTAGGGTTCAGGGTTTAGAGTTTTTGGGTTTATGCTTTTAGGGTTTAGGATTAAGGGTTTAGGGTTTGGGTTTAGGGTTTAACATTTTTAGGGTTTAGGGTTTAGGGTTTAGGATTTAAGGTTTTGTTATTTTTTTAATTAAGTAAATCGATAGGCTTAGGTTTAATTAGTTAATTTTTTATTTATTTTACTTTATTTTATTTTTATTTTTATTTAGGTTTATTTTTTTTCATTTATCTATTTTAGGTTTATTTATTTTAGCTTAGGCTTTTTATTTTAGGTTTTTTTTTTTCTTTTTGGATTATGTTTATTTTTTAGTTTAGTTTTATTTTTATATTCTATAAATTTAGGTTTTATTTTTTATTTTTAGGTTTAGGTTTAGATATTAATTTTATTTTTTAAGGTTTAGATTTTAGGTTTATTTCTAGTTTTTATTGTTTACTTTATGCTTAGGTTTATTTTTAGTTTATTTTAATTTATTTAGTTTATGTTTAGGTTTAGTTTATTTTAGGTTTAGGCTTAGGTTTTATTTATTTTAGTTTATTTTATTTTAGTTTATGTTTATGTTTATTTTATTTTGTTTATTTTATTATTATTTTTGGTTTAGTTTTTTTTGTTTTTTTTTGGGTTTAGGTTTTATTTTTTATAAATTTTTAAGTTTTTTTTTTGGTTTAGGTTTTTATTTATTTTTTATTTTATTTTATTTTAGGTTTATTTTATTTTTATTTTATGTTTAGTTTTTTATTTTATTTTGGTTTTTTTATTTTTAGTTAGATTTAGGTTTTGTTTTTTTGTTTATTTTGGAGTAATTTTATTTTATTTTTTTAGTTTATTTAGGTTTATGTTATTTTATATAAACTATTTTAGTTATTATTTAGGTTTAGGTTTAGTTTTTTTTTGTTTTGGTTTTTGGTTTAGGGTTTAGGGTTTAGGGTTTAGGGTTAGCTTAGGGTTTAGGGTTTTTAATTTTTTATTTTTTAAAATTAAGTAAATCGGTATGTTCAAATTTATTTAGTTTATTTTTTATTTTTTATAGTTAATTTTATTTTTTTATTTTTATTTAAGTTTACTTTTTTTAGTTTATTTATTATAGGTTTATTTATTTTAGTTTAGGTATTTTATTTTACTTATTTTTTAGGTTTAGGATTTGGTTTAAGTTTAATTTTTAGTTTAGTTTTATTTTTAATTTTATTTTTTTAAGATTAGGTTATATTTTTTATTTTTAGGTTTAGGTTTAGGTTTTTATTTTATTTTTTTTATGTTTAAGTCTTAAGTTTTTAGTTTAGGTTTACTTTTAGGTTTTATTTTTTAGTTTAGGTTTAGGTTTAGTTTTATTTTATTTTATTTTATTTAGTTTTTGTTTAGGTTTAGGTTTAGTTTATTTTAGTTTTATTTATTTTAGTTTAGTTTATTTTAGTTTTAGTTTAGGTTTATTTTATTTTATTTATTTTATTTTTATTTTAGGTTTAGGTTTTATTTTTTATTAATTTTTTGGTTTTATTTTTAGGTTTAGGTTTTCATTTAGGTTTTATTTTATTTTATTTTATGTTTATCTTAGGTTTATTTTATTTTTATTTTATGCTCATTTTTTGTGTTATTTAGGTTTTAATTCTTAAGTTTATTTTTATTTTTTTGTTATGTTTGGGCTTTTATTTATTTTATTTTAGTTTAATTTATTTTATTTTTAGGTTTAAGTTTAGGTTTTACTTTAGGTTTTTATTTTTTTATTTTATTTATTTTATTTTTATTTATTAATTTTATTTTTAAGTTTTATTTAGTTTAGGTTTAAGTTTTTAGTATTTTAGGGTTTAGGGTTTAGGGTTAAGGGTTTAGAGTTTAAAGTTTAGGATTTGGGTTGTTGGTTTTAGGGTTTAGAAATTAGGGGTTAGGGTTTTAGGTTTATGGTTTAAGGTTTAGTTCTTAGGATTTAGGGTTTAGGGTTTAGGGTTTAGGTTTAGTGTTTAGGTTTAGGTTTGGGGTTTAAGGTTTAGGGTTTGGGTTATCAGTTTTAGGGTTTAGGGATTAGGGGTTAGGGTTTTAGGGTTTAGGTTTAGTTTAGGTTTAGTGTTAGGGTTTAGAGTTTAGTAGTTTAAGGTTTAGGGTTAGGGTTTAGGGAGTTTAGGTTTAGGTTTGGGGTTTAACATTTAGGGTTTAGGGTTTAGGTTTTGAGTTTAGGGTTTAGTGTTTAGGTTTTTATAATTTAGGTTTTAGGTTTAGGATTTAGGGTTAGTTTAGGTTAAGTTTAGGTTTGGAGTTTATGATTTTAGGGTTTATTTTAGGGTTTAGGGTTTTAGGGTTTGCTTGGGTTTGGGTTTAAGGTTTCGGATTTAGGGTTTATGGTTTTTCATTTTTTTTAAAATAAGTAATCATGTAGGTTTAGGATTATTTAGTTTATTTTTTATTTATTTTAGTTTTTTTTATTGTTATTTAGGTTTATTTTTTATTTTTATTTAGTTTACTTTATTTATTTTAGGTTTATTTATTTTAGTTTAGGTTTTATTTTAGTTTATTTTTTAGGTTTAAGTTTAGGTTTATGTTCATTTTAATTGAGTTTTATTTTATTTTAATTTTAAGTTATAGGATTTATTTTTTATTTTTGGTTTAGGTTTGGTTTTATTATATTTTTTTAGGTTTAGGTTTTAAGTTTTATTTTAGGTTTATTTTTAGGTTTTATTTTTTAGTTTAGGTTTAGGGTTATTTTTAGTTTATTTTATTTTATTTAGTTTACATTTAGGTTTAGGTTAGTTTAGTTTAGGTTTTGGTTAGGTTTTATTTAAGTTAGTTTAGTTTATTTTAGTTTAGGTTTAAGTTTATTTTAATTTGTTTATTTTATTTTAATTTAGGTTTAGGCTTTTTTTAGTTTAGGGTTTAGGTTTTAGTTTTTATTTATTATTTGGTTTTATTTTTAGGTTTTATTTAGGTTTAAGTTTTTATTTTGTTTTTATTTTATGTTATTTTAGGTTTATTTTATTTTATTTTACTTTTAGTTTTTATTTTAGCTAGGTATTTTATTGTTCAGTTTATATTATTTTTTAGTTTAGTTTAGATTTTTATCTATTTTATTTTAGTTTATTTTATTTTATTTTTAGCTTTAAGTTTAGCTTTTAGTTTAGGTTTTTATTTTATATTATTTTTAATTTTATTTAGGTTTAGGTTTTCTTATATATAATTTATTTTTTGGTTTTATTTAGTTTAGGTTTAGGTTTATAGGTTTTTATGATTTAGGGTTTAGGGTTTAAGGTTTTAAGGTTTTAGGATTTTAGGGTTTTAGGATTTAGGTTTTTAGGTTTAGGGTTTAGGGTTTAGGGTTAGGGTTTAGGGTTGAGGGTTTGGGTTTAGTTTTTAGGTTTTAGGGTTTATGGTTTTTAGGGTTTAGGGTTTAGGGTTAACATAGGGTTTAGGGTTTTTTTTGTTAAATTAAGTAAACGAGTAGGGTTAGGTTTATTTAGCTTATTTTTTTATTTATTTTAGTTAATTTTATTTTTATTTTTTATTTATGTTTATTTTTTATTTTATTTTATTTATGTGTTTTATTCATTGGTTTATTTTATTATTTTATTTAGGTTAGGTTTTATTTATTTATTCTTAGTTTATTTTTTATTTTATTTTATTTTTAGGTTTAGGTTTAGGATTTTATTTCATGTTCTTTTATTTTATTTAGGTTTAGGTTTTTACTATGGTTTTATTTAGTTTAGGTATATGTTTTTAGGTTTTTATGAATTAGGATTTATGACTTAAGGTTGTAGGTTTTAGGGATTAGGGTTTATGGTTTAGGGTTTAGGGTTTTTGAGTTTAGGATTTTAGGATTTAAGGTTTAAGGTTTAGGGTTTAGGGTTTATGGATTTAGGGTTTAGGGTTTAGGGTTTGGGGTTTATGGTTTAAGGTTTAGGGTTATAGGTTTTATGGTTTAGGGTTTAGTGTTTAGGGTTTAGGGTTTTAGGGTTTGAGGTTTTAGGGTTTAGGGTTTAGGGTTAGGGTTTAGTGTTTAGAGTTTAAGATTTAGTGTTTAGGCTTTAGGGTTTAGGGTGTTTAGAGTTTAGGGTTTAGGGTTTAGGGTTTTTAAGGGTTTATGGTTTAGGGTTTAATGTTTAGGATTGTAAGTTTAGGGTTTAGGGTTTAGGCTTTAGGCTTTAGGCTTTAGGGTATAGGGTTTAAGGTTTAGGTTTTAGGGTTTAGGGTTTTATTTTCAAATTAAGTAAAATGGTAGGTTTATTTAGTTTATTTTTTTATTTATTTTATATTATTTTACTTTTTTATTTTGGTTTCTATTTAGTTTAGTTTATTTATTTTAGGTTTATTTATTTTAGTTTATTTTTTAGGTTTAGGTTTAAGTTGAAGTTTATTTTTTGGTTGAGTTTTATTTTTTATTTTATTTTTAAGGTTTAGGTTTTATTTTTTATTTCTAGGTTTAGGTATTAGTTTTTTATTTTAGGTCTATTTTTAGGTTTTATTTTATAGTTTAGGTTTAGGTTTATTTTTAATTTATTTTATTTTATTTAGGTTTTTTATTCTTAGCTTTATTTTATTTTTTTAGGGTTTAGGGTTTAGGGTTATTTATTTAGGTTTTTTATTCTTAAGTTTAGTTTTATGTTTATTTTATTTTTTATTATTTTTTATTTTTAGGTTTTAGGGTTTAAGTTTTTAGGGTTAAGAGTTTAAGGTAAGGGTTTAGGGTTTAGTGCTTAGGCTTTAGGGATTAGGGTTTTAGGGTTTAGGGTTTAGGGTTTTGGGTTTAAGGTTTAGGGTTAGCATAAAGTTTAGTGCTTTTTTTTAAATTATGTAAATTGGTAGGTTTAGGTTTATTTAGTTTACTTAGTTCATTTTTTATTTATTTTAGTTTATTTTAGTTTTTTATTTTTATTTATTTTATTTTATTTATGTTTTTTATTTTAGGCTTATTTAATTTTTTAATTTAAGTAAGGTTTTATTTTTTTTATTTTAGTTTATTTTAATTTTCTTATTTTATTTTATTTTTAGGTTTAGGTTTAGGTTTTTATTTTATTTTATTTTATATTTTCTTTAGGTTTAGGTTTTTTGATTTATTTTATTTTTAGGTTTAATTTAGTTTAGGTTTAGGTTTTTAAGGTTTTAGGGTTTAGGGTTTTAGGTTGTAGGTTTAAGAGTTTAGGGTTTAAAGTTTAGGGTTTAGGGTTTAGGGTTTTAGGGTTTAGTGTTAAGGGTTTAGGGTTTAGGGTTTAAGGTTTTAAGGTTTAGGGTTTAGGGTTTAGGGTTTGGGGTTTATGGTTTAGGGTTTAGGGTTGTAGGTTTTGGGGTTTTAGGTTTAGGGTTTAAGGTTTAGGTTTTTAGGGTTTAGGGTTTTAGGATTCAAGGTTTTGGGTTAGGGTTTAGAGTTTAGGGTTTAAGGTTTAGTATTTCGGCTTAGGGTTTAGGGTTTTTAGGGTTTAGGATTTGGGGTTTGGGGTTTTGGGTTTTTTAGGGCTTATGGTTTAAGGTTTAGGGTTTAGGGTTATAAGTGTAAGGTTTAAGGTTTAATGTTTAAGATTTAGGGTTTCTATTTTTTTTTAAAATTGAGTAAACCGGTATGTTTAGGTTCTTTAGTTTATTTTTATTTATTTTAGTTCTTTTATTTTGGTTTATTTTTTTATTTAGCTTACTTTATTTATTTTAGTTTATTTTTTAGGTTTAGGTTTAAGTTTAGGTTTTTTAGTTGAGTTTTATTTTAATTTATTTTTAATGTTTAGGTTTATGTTTTTATTTTATTTTTTTAGGTTTAGGTTTTAGGTTTTTATTTTTGGGTTATTTTTAGGTTAAATTTTTTAGTTTAAGATTAGGTTTATTTTTAGTTTAATTTATTTTATTTATGTTTTTTAATCTTAGGTTTATGTTATTTTTTAGTTTAGTTTAGGTTTTTGTTTATTTTATTTTAGTTTAATTTTTGTTAATGTTTAAGTTTAGGCTTTAGTTTAGGTTTTTATTTTATTTTATTTTTTATTTTATTTAGTTTTATGTTTTTTAAATTATTTTATTTTTAGATTTTATTTAGTTAAGTTTAGGTTTTTATGTTGTTAAGGTTTAAGGTTATGGTTTAGGGTTTAGGGTTTAGTGTTTAGGGTTTTATGGTTTAGGGTTTAGGTCTAGGGTTTAGGGTTTAGTGTATGGCTTTACAGTTTAGGATTTTTAGGGTTTAGGGTTTATGCTTTTGAGGGTTTAGGGTTTAGGGTTTAGTGTTAATTTTGGGTTTTAGGGTTAGGGTTTAAGTTTTAGGGTTAGGGTTAGGATTTAGGGTTTAGGGTTTTGGGTTAAGGATTTAGGGCCTGTTTAGGGTTAAGTGTTTAGGGTTTAGGGTTTAGGGTTGTAGCTTTAGGGTTTAGGCTTTAGGATTTAGGATTTAGCATTTTACGTTAAAGGTTTAGGGTTTATGGTTTTTTTCAAAAAAAAATTATGTATACTAGTAGATATAGGCTTATTTAGTTTATTTTATATTTTTATTTAGGTTTATTTTTGTTTAGTTTATTTATTTATTTTATGTTTTTTTAGTTTAGGTTTAGTTTTTAAGTTTTTATTTTAGGTTTATTTTAAGATTTTATTTTTTAGTTTAGGTTTAGGATAATTTTAGTTTATTTTATTTTATTAATTTAATTTAGGTTTTATTTATTTTAGTTTAGGTTTAGGTTTATTTTATTTTTTTTATTTTATTTTATTTTATGTTTAGGTTTATTTTAGTTTAGGGTTTTGGTTTTATTTTTCATTATATTTTATGTTTATTTTTTTAGGTTTAGATTTTATGTATATTTTATTTTGTTTGGATAATTTTATTCTTATTTTACTTTAAATTTTTATTTTATTTAGGTTTTTTATTCTTTGATTTATTTTCTTTTTTTATTTAGTTTAGTTTTTTATTTTTATTTTTGTTTATTTTTATTTTTTATTTTAATTTTAGGTTTAGGTTTAGGTTTTAGTTTAGGTTTTTATATATTTTTTATTTTATTTTATTTAGGTTTAAGTTTTTTTATTTATTTTATTATTAAGTTTTTTAGGTTTTTAGGGTTTATGGTTTAGGTTTTAGGGTTTAGGGTTTAGGGTTTAGGGTTTAGGGTTAGGGTTTAGAGATTATGGCTTAGGGTTTTGTGTTTAGGCCTTAGGGTTTAGAGTTTTGAGGTTTTAGGGTTTAAGGTTTAGGATTTACGGCTCAAGGTTAGCTTAGGGTTTAGTGCTAATTTAGGGTTTAGCATTTATGCTTTAGGGTTAAGGTTTTTTATTTTTAGGCATTAGAGTTTAGGGTTATTTTAGGGTTTAGGGTTTAGGGTTTTAGCGTTTAGGGTTTAGGGTTTAAGGTTTAGGGTTTAGGGTTAGAGTTTAGGGTTTGGTTTAGAGCTTTTAAGTGGTTTAGTGTTTAGGGTTTAGGGTTATAGGTTTAGGGTTAATTTTAGGGTTTAGGGTTTAAGGTTTAGGGTTTAGGATATAGGGTTTGGGGTTTTTAAAATTAATTAACCAGTAAATTTAAATTTTTTTAGATTATTTTTATTTTATTTTTTAGTTTTACTTAGTTTAGTTTATTTATTTTAGGTTTTTTATTTTTGTTTATTTTTTAGTTTAGTTTTTTCTATTTTTTTAGGTTTAGGTTTTATTTTTATTTTAGGTTTAGTTTTTTTATTTTTTTTAGGTTTAGGTTTGAGGTTTTTATTTTAGGTTTGTTTATAAGTTTTATTTTTTTAGTTTAGGTTTAGGTTTATTTTTAGTTTATTTTAGTTTGTTTAGTTTAGGGTTTAGGTTTAGTTTATTTAAGTTTTATGTTTATGTTTTATTTATTTTAGTTTAATATTAGGTTTATTTTACTTTATTTATTTTAAGTTTAGGTTTTCTTTTTTAGTTTAGTGTTTAGGTTTAATTTTTATTTATTTTTAGGTTTATTTTTTATTTAGGTTTTTATTTTAGTTTTTATTTTATCTCATTTTAGGCTTATTTTATTTTTATTTTACATTTTGTTTTTATTTTATTTATGTTTTTTATTTATAAGTTTATTTTACATTTTAATTTAGTTTGGGTTTTATTATTTTTATTTGTTTAGTTTTTTATTTTTTTATTTTATTTTGCTTTTATGTATAGGTTTAGTTTAGGGTTTTATTTTATTTTATTATTAATTTATTTAGGTTTAGGTTTTTATTTATTTTTTTTTAGATTTTATTTGGTTTAGGTTGAGATTTAGGTTTTAGAGTTTAGGGTTCTGTTTAGGGTTGGGTTTTAAGGTTTAGGGTTTAGGGTTTAGGGTTCTGATTTAAGTTTTAGTGATTAGGGTTCTGATTTAGGGGTATAGCTTTTAGGGTTTAAGGTTTTAGAGTTTAGAGTTTAGGGTTTAGGGTTTAGGGTTTTAAGGTTTAGGGTTTAGTGTTTAGGGTTCAGGGTTTAGGGTTTGTTTTAGGGTTTAAGGTTTAGGGTCAGGGTTTTTTTTATTTAAATTAAGTAAACTCATAGTTTTAGGTTCATTTAGTTTATTTAGTATTTTTATTTTTCATTCTATTAGGTTTATTTTTATTTTTATTTAGTTTAGTTTTTATTTTAGGTTTATTTATTTTAGCTTAGGTTTTTTATTTTAGTTTATTTTTTAATTTTAGGTTTAGGTTTAGGTTTATTTTTAGTTTAGTTTTATTTTGATTTTATTTTTAGGTTTGCAGTTTTATTTTAGATTTAGGTTTAGGTTTTTATTTTATTTTCTTAGGTTTAGGTTTTAGGTTTTTATTTTAGGTTTTTTTAGGTTTTATTTTTTAGTTTAGGTTTAGGTTTATTTTTATTTTTTTAATTTTATTTAGGGTTTAGGTTTAGGTTTAGGCTTAGGCTTAGTTTATTTTAAGTTTAGGTTTAGGTTTTATTTATTTTAGTTTAGGTTTATGTTTATTTTATTTTTATTTTAGTTCAGGGTTTATGTTTTATTTTTTATTTATTTTTAGGTTTACTTTTTAAGTTTAGGTTTTATTTACTTTTTATTTTATTTTTTATGTTTATTTTATTTTTATTTTAGGTTTAGTTTTTATTTTATTGAGGTTATTATTATTTTAGTTTAATTTTGGTTTTTATTTATTTTATTTTATTTTAGTTTTTATTTTATATTTTATTTTATTTTTTAGGTTTAGGTTTTAGTATAGGGTTTCATTTTATTTTATTTATTTTATTTTTATTTAAGTTTTTTTATTTATTTTATTTTTAGGTTTTATTTAGTTTATGTTTAGCTTTTTTGCTTTTTAGGGTTTAGGGTTTATGGTTAGTTGAGCGTTTATAGCATAGGGTTTAGTGTTTGGGGTTTAGGGTTTAGGGGAATTTTTTTACAGGTTTTTATTATTTATTAGTTTATTATTATTTTTAGTTTTTATTAGTTATTATTAGTTAGTTTATTATTAGTGTTATTATTATTATTATTATTATTATTATTATTATTATTATTATTATTAGTTTAGTTTATCATTTATTATTATTACTATTACTTATTTAGTTTATTTAGTGGGTTTAGTTTTTTGGTTATTATTTTATTATTAGTTTTATTTAGTTTATTATTATTAGTTAGTGAGTTATTTATTAGGTTTTATTTAGTAGTTTATTATTAGTTTGTTAGTTTATTAGTTTATTAATTATTAGTTTTAGTGAGTTAGCTATTTTATTATCAGCTTTTATTATTATTAGATATAATTATTAATTAGTTTATTATTATTATTTATGAGTTATTATTATTTTTTAGTTTTTTATTAGCAATTATGAGTTTTTATTTATTAGTTTTTATTTAGTTATTAGTTTGGGTTTTATTTAGTTTAGTTTTTTATTTAGGGTTTAGGTTTTATTAGTTTGTTTTAGTTTATTATTATTACTTTAGTTACTTTAGTTTTTAGTTTATTATTTTATTATTATTAATTAGTTTATTAATTAATTAGTTTTTATTATTTATTTATTATTTTATTAGTTTTTTTAGTTAGTTATATTTAGTTAGTTGTTAATTTTAGTTTAGTTTAGTTATTCTTAGGTTTTAGTTCATAGGCTAGTTATTATTATTAGTTTGGTTTAGGTTTAGTTTTAGTTTAGGTTTTAGGTTCATATTTAGTTTAGTTAGTTTTTAGTTAGTTTAGTTATTATCAGTTAGATATTAGTTTATTATTTATTAGTTTAGTTAGGGTTTAGGTTTAGTTTTATTAGTTTATTAGTGTAGTTATTTTGTTTTAATTTATGAGTTATTTATTAGGTTTTAGTTTATTTATTATTATTATAGTTTTTTATTAGTTATTAGGGTTTAGGTTTTTAGTTTAGTTTATTATTTAGTGGGGTTAGGTTTTATTAGTATAGTTTATTAGTTTAGTTTTAGTTTAGTTTTTAGTTTATTATTATTATTATTATTATTAGTTATTTGGTTTAGTTAGTTATTATTTTATTTTATTAGTTTTAGTTAATTAATTAGTTTAGTTTTATTATTATTATGGTTTGGTTTGTTTTAGTTTTAGTTTAGTTTTATTAGTTTATTGTTTAGGTTTATTATTATTATTATTATTATTATTGTTTTAGTTGATTAGTTTTATTAGTTTTAGTTAATTTTAGTTTATTATTAGTTTATTATTATTTTTAGTTAGTTTTTAATTTTTTATTAGTTTAGTTATTAGGTTCAGTTTATTATTTAGATTTTATTAATTTTTATTAGTTATTATTAGTTTAATTATTATTTTTATTAGTTAGTTTATTATTAGTTTTTTATTAGTTTTACTTATTTAGGCTTTAGGTTTTTTATTAGTTTTTTATAGTTATTATTTATTATTATTAGTTTAATTAATGGGGGTTTATGTTTTTTAGTTAGTTTAGGGGTCTAAGTTTTATTAGGTTTTACTAGTTTAGGTTTATTTAAGTTAGTTTATAATTATTTAGTTTATTATTGGTTATTAAGTTTATTATTATTATTATTAGTTAGTTTTATTTATTATTATTATTATTATTATTATAATTATTATTATTATTATTATTAGTTTAGTTTAGTTAGTTTATTATTAGTTAGTTAGTTAGTTTAGTTTGGTTTTATTATTATTTATTAATTATTATTATTATTATTATTATTATTATTATTATTATTATTATTAGTTTAGTTAGTTTAATATTAGTTAATTTAGTTTAGTTTACTGTTTAGGTTTAGTTATTAGTTAGTTATTTAGTTAGTTATTTGTTATTTTAGTTAATTTTGGTGGTCAATTCATCGAGGAGAGGAGTTGAAACTTCTTCTCTAGCTTTAGAGTGTTTTGGGATCAATTGGGAAAAGAGTTGAACATCCTTTGCTTGGTTTCCACTCTTGGCCGATCCCCACCTTCTCTTCTTCTTCTTCTTCTTCTCTTTCTCTTCTCTTTTTCTTCTCTTCCCTTGGTTAGCTAGAGTCATGGCCAACCCTTGGAAGTTTCCTCTTGATTGCTAATTGCCTGCCTTCACTTAAAGTTAGCCACCTTTTTTAAGAGGTGGAATTTGGCTTGATATCAAGAAGAGGTGTTGTGGGATGAGGTGGGAAGAAGAGTTTGCATTTTTCTTCTTCCCATTTTCTCCTCTTTTTTATTTTATTTTTTTATGATTATGGCATCACCAGAGCCCTAACTAATGCTGTTTTGAGTTTATGTTGGAATACATTTAATTTGGGTTGGAGTTCGAGTCCAAATCAAGTGCATTCAAGCTTGATCCAATTCAAAATTAATTCAAGGGTATTTTGAAATTAAATGTAATTTAAATTTTAATCATCTTGGATTGATGATTAATTGATTGTTCATTCGTTTGAATTGATTCATATTGGATGATTGAGTTTATCTTACTTAAGCCAAATATGTTATATTCAACCCAAGGTGAATTCCCTAGGTCACTAAGCATAGTGTATTGAATTAAGAAAATTATATTTGAGATTAGGATCTCCTAATTGCTAAATTAACCTCATCCAAAAATGAGGTCAATAAATGGTTCTATAATTAAACTAAATCAATTCACATATAGGGAAATTGGTTAGAACTAGCAAACTCTTTTTATAGTTCATAAATCAAATTCAAAACAAAATAAAACAATCTCTTTAAGAAATGATGATTCTCTTTAAATGATCTTATTTCATAAGATTGTTGTTAGGAATTACTTAGGGTGAATGAAGTTACATGCTTATATCACTTGATTTCTTTCCAAGCATGCTAAATGTTATGTGCCATATGAAAATCATGCATTCATATCTTTTAAGAAAAAAACAAAAATAAATGAAATGTTTCCTTTATGTCAAATTGCATGTTTTGGTTAAAGTAAGAATATGAATGGCTATTATCACTACTAAATCAAAATTATTTTAAAATCTATAAATCAAAGATCATAAATGAAGGTATGCTACTTATAAATACTTATAAGCTTGCATGTGGTTATAGTTTAAAATGTGTTATGTGATTTTCTTCTCTTTTCTTAACATGGGTTTGCATTGGATTTATAAAGTGTATAGTTCATTTGAAAAGAAGAACACTTGCTTAAATCTATTCCTATGCACTCATATGTTATGACTTAAGAAGGATCCCCATTATACACATAAATTAAACAACCAAAATCAAACAAATAAAAAAAATCTTTTACATGATTCTTCATCCATTTGTTTTCTTTTATACATGCACATGTATTTAAGAAAAGTGGTATATTAGTCTTGACATCTGTTACGAGGCTTTAAGTATCCCTAAGATGGTCACCTTATACCCTTGGTGTAGAAAATAATGGCACCATACTCACTTATGTCTTTCATACATGTAAATGTGCATTTGATTAATGGATAGAAGAATCCCTCTCTTCTCTACTTAACAAAATCATGCATCATGAAACATACAAATATTTTTAAACAACATCTCTTTGCATTCATCATTAAGGTGTGCTAAAGTTTGCATTTGAATGTATAGATTTATTCATATGCATGATACACATGTTGGAAAGAAATAGATGGTTGTGTGTTTTGTGATAGTAAATCACTTTAATTAATCCTAAAATTCTTTTGAATAAGTTTATTTAGAGAAAATCTAAACTTAGGATTAATTAAAACACATAATAAAACATTCACTAAAGAAAAATCACTAATGTATCTACCTTAGAAATTACTTAAGGTAGGGAGGAAAGAGTTGTTCTCTTCTCCTTTCCTCTTGTTACAACACTTAATAATAATTATAGGTTCATTCAAACTAGATCAAATCATCAAATAAAATTAACAAATTAACTTGAATCACAAATAACCTTCTAAGTTGATTCCTTCACACTTAGAAAATTCCATCCTTAAAGCCTGCTAAGACAAACACCTTAAATGGCACACATTACTAAGTCACCATTTATAGCTCTATGTTAGAGGCGATTTGCATGATTTGATGCCTAATTTTGTTTTGTGATGTAATGTTTTAGTCTGGATGTTAGGGTGTATGTGCATAGACTGGATGATAGGATAATCTTAGTCTAATCATTATCTTCTATAGGGGATTATGCTTAAGGGGCATTATAATAAAATAATAAATACTTTTATTATGCAGGTTGCTTATATCCCTAAGAATAATCCAAATTAGTACAGGTGGACTTGGTTACCCATGTGTGGGGTGCAAAGTCCAATTTATTTCTATAACTGCTTAGGATTGTGTGGTATGTTTAGCTAATCTTTGTTTTGTAGGTTTAGTTAGATTTACTTTCCCAGTTTCATGTAATTTTGCAATTAAGATTTGGAATGAATGTTATGGGAGATTTGAATGAACATTGGTCAGAAGACTATGTCTTATGCACCATATAAAGCCTTGGAGAAACTACATCCCAACCAAAAGAAAGAAAGAAAGAAAGAAAAAAGAAGGAAAGAAAGAAAGAGAGAAATGAAGAATGAAGACTCCCATAACATGAATTCCTTTTTGATTGTAATTAATTCATTTGTAATCTGGGTTGTAAAAGGGTAGAGATCAGCTACCCATTTCTTTTCAAGTTTTTATGATGGAGCTCGACCATAAAGGCCTCTTATTCTTTCACACTAGCTTTATAGAATTGCTTGATGTTTGTTTATCTTGTGCATTAAGATGGTTATTTTTCCTAGTATCTTCATTGATTGATGAATGTCCTATATGCAATTTAGGCTCTTAGGAAAATAAATTTGTTTATTTAATTAATCAATTCAAAATAAAAAATTAACAACTCATAATCTCACCTAAATCCTAGGTTATAAATCAAGATAAAGGATTTTGCAACCCCTTAGCTGGATGTTGTGTGTCTCACATCATGCATAAAAAGCATCTTACTTCACTCTTGCTTATGGAGGGCTTTCACCTTTGCTAGAGAATTTTGCTTGACCTTTGAGATCCATTCTAGAAGAACACCTCTTTCTTACTGATTTTGGCCTATAACTAATTTCTCATGCATTAATTATATGAATCCCATAGTCTATGTCAAATGAATTGTCCAAAAATTAAAAAATTATAAACAAAATTTGCATTAAATTTAAGTCATTAATCATGCCCTACATGATCTAGTATATTAGGGAGTGTGTTTAAGGACTTAAGTCACTTTCTAAAAAAACAACAGCCTAGCTATCTTGCAAAAGCATATGACTTTCCTACATGTATTTAAAATTGTAGATGGAGTTAGTTGGCCACGGTTGTTGTAAGTCCAATAGTGGTTTATCTTCTCTTATAAAGGTAAACCATATACCAATTTTTTATCCTTAGATTTAGGTCATGCCTTGGCTCTCACCAAAGCTCCCTAGATTTAGGTTCAGAGGTTGCTACTTCCCTTTGCGGGATACAATCATAAATCCTCTCCTCTTAGGCATTTTCATGATCTTGTGTTGTGGAAATGTAAGCCCTAGATTTCTAATAAAAATTCAACTCAAATAATTAACTCTTCAAATTTAAAAAATATAAAGCCTAATGATAGGACAGTTTGGGATGCTTACTAGGCTTCCTAGTATCATAAACATCCCTACTTATCTTCTTCTAGATTCATAACTCCCTCCTTTTGATAAATCTCATTTGATCTTCCAAAAATAACCAATTGATTGATTGTCCTATCATTGAAATATTTGGAGATAATGATCGTTTACCATAATCAAGAGTATTCTTAAAGAATCTCATTCCTTTATATGTAATTAACTATCAGGGCTTGCCTCCATAAGGAACTTAATAACTAAGTTTAAAATAAATCCTACTTTACTTTTCTATGTAAAGCAGGGGAAGAATCCCTGGTACATCTGAAGACCCATCATCCTTAGGAGTCCTTATTAGGTGATTAGGTCCATTATAGAATAGTGACTTCTATCTCTCAAGATAGTACATCATTCTCGATCACTCTAATAAAAATATCTATGGATTTGCGTGGTGTCCAACAAAGAGTTAATTTTTGTTTTATTCTAATTCATTTAGATGAAGATAAAAACTTACCACAAATTTTTTTGGTGGCTCTTCTAAAGAAATTGATGAAAATAACAGATAGGCATCCTTTTCCTTCTAACGTAAACACAAACAAAAACAAACACAAATCTTTTATCTCGAGCTATTTTGATGTGGGAGCAAGCCCCTTGTGGCACTCACTCATTAGCTCTAAGTTAAGGCGATATCTAGCTAGTATGTCACCCTTGGGATCACATATCTAGATATGAGTCCTCGTGCTTTCTTCCTGACTTGATCATTGCAAACCAATGAGAGCCTTGTTAGTTTGATAAGCTTCACTGCCCAGCTAGTAAGCTACATCTTATTGATTTTGTTTAGGAAGATGTGAGTCCCTGTGCTTTCTTCTTGAACTAACCATCAAGTACTAATTAGGTCAAATATATTTGAGATTTATGATAAGTTCCTAGAGGCTTCTTTCCTCTTGACTACACTTGAGTTGATTTAAGTTCCCCAATGGCATTCACTTAGTAGTCATTCTAGGTCGATAGCACTTATCGAGCCAAAGACAGACTATCCCGACAATCAGTTCAACTATAGGAGGATGTAAGTACCCCAGGATTTCTTCCTAGGTTGATTATTGCAAATGAACATGCACCTTAGCTTGGTTGATGCTCTATCGATAGTGACTCACCCGGATACCACTCTTGGCATGTGAGTTCTGCACTTTCTCCTTGAGTTGGCCACATACCTATGCAAACTTTCTTCTCCATAATTTTGGATAAAGCCCTTAAGCCCCTCTCCCATGGGCACTCTTGGATCTCATCCTTTGCGACCCCAATTAGACACTACTTGGGTTACTCTTGGATTAAACCTATCCTGACTATAGAGATAGTCTGGGACTTATCTCAACTCAAGCATTATTGTGGACCATGTTGGTTTATTAGGGATCATCGAGAAGGAGCTTATATTAGCCTAGACTATCTGATTTTGAACTAAGGGAGAATGCATCCGCTAAACAAATTTGCCAACCAGGGTGGCTACTAAGAAAGGAAAGTGTCCAATCCAAGAGTAACCTAGGTAGTGTCTAAATGGTGTTGCAAAGGACGTGATCCAAGTAGAGTGCCCACAGGGAGAGGGGTCGCTAAGGGTTTATACAAAGCCCTCGAGAAGAAAGTTTGCATAGGTATTCAGTGGCCAACTCAAGAAGAAAGTGTAGGGACTCACATATGCCAAGAGTGGTGTATCCATTGGGTGAGTCATTGTCAGCATAGCGAACATCAACCAACCTTAGGTGCTCATCGGTTTGCAACAATCAGCCTAGCAAGAAAGTATCAAGGACTCACATCCAAGCAGAGTGGTGTATCCACTGTTTTTGATTTATTTCTTTTTGAAAAGATGGAAATTCAAACTTAACATATGTGGAATTTGTTGAGTGGAATTTCTAATAGTGTGATTTTGTTTTGGAAATGAAACCTCCATTCAACACATTTGGATGTATTAAGTGGAGAGGTTTCTTTTCAAATTTGTATATATATATATATATATATATATATATATGAAAAGAAATTCTAACTTCAACATATGTGAGATATGTTGAAATGGAATTTCAATGTTATGATATGATTTTATTTGAAATGAAATCTTCTTTCAATAAATTTGGGTATATTGAAAGAGGATATTCATTTGTGCTTTTTTTTGAAAAGATGATTTTGGATTTTTATTTGGAAATGAAATCATCATTGAATAAATTTGGGTATATTAAATGAAGATGTTCATTTGTGATTTTTGAAAAGATGATTTTTGATTTTCTTTAGAAATTAAATCTTCATTCAATAAATTGAATGAGGATGTTCATTTATGCTTTTGAAAAGGTGATTATTGATTTTATTTTTGAAAAGATGATTGTTGATTTTTTATTTGAAAATGAAATCTTCATTCAATAAATTGAATGAGGATGTTCATTTGAGATTTTTGAAAATATGATTGATGATTTTTATTTGAAAATAAAATCTTCATTCAATATATTGAACGAGAATGTTCTTTTGTGCTTTTTGGAAAATATGATTTTGGATTTTATTTTTTGAAAATGATCCTACATGTAGAAATCTTGAAGATTGTTAGATGAGGTTGGAATATTTTATTATGTGCATTTTGGAAAAGTCATTTTTGGATATTGTTGTTTTTATAAAGGATTTACTTTTCTTTATTTTTGGAATGAACCTTTCCTTAGCATAGAAATGGTTTAAGAGGAAGTCTTTAGTTATTTCTTTTTATTAAATTTTTATTTTCACCTATTAGAAAACCCAATAGGGATTTTAAGACCTACATGGAGTGAGCTCCTAAAATCTAAAGGATGTTGGCTAGATTAGCTTAAGAATGAAATAAACTAAGTGCCAATAAAAAGAAGGATAGTCTTGGACTCATACAAAGTACAAATCCACTATCGATACTTGAAGACAATAATCATTTACCAAAGATGGAGAGAGGAACCATCTCCTGTGTTACTTTGGATTGGAGGAAAGCGTTCATAGATTACTTGAACACGAAAACTAGCTCAAGAGAAATCACAAGCCCATCGATAATGTAGAGAGCTCTCTCTATGCTCTCTTGGATGGCACCCTTCGATGATCTTTCAATCAAATGTTACGTTGTTTGAACAAACGAAGCTCATAAAATTGTGGTGAGGTACATTCGTCTATATAGAGTGCATCAATTCGGTATGAAGATGAAATCTAAGATCAAGAGACTAGGATACTATTTGCCTTCGATGATTATAGACAACATGGATTTAGCTAGGAAATGCCACCAATGTCGCACACGGTGTGCTCTACATCAACCACCCAACATTCTACATCCTATAGTGGCCTCATGGCCATTTGAGTGTTAGGGTAAAGACATAGTGGATTTGATCAATCCTTCTTCTTCTAATGGTCATCGATTCATCCTAGTTTCCATCGACTACTTTTCCAAGTGGGCAAAGGCAATTTCGAGAGGTCATATGTGCATGTGCTTCAATTTTTAGAACCATATCGTATATAGGTTCGGGGTGCCTCGATGAATTATATCTGATAATGGTACTACATTCAAGAGCACCAAGATCAATAGCTTTGCCATAAGACATGGTATAGATTGGAGATATTCCACCATCTAGTATCCCAGGGTAAATGGCCTAGTAGAAGCATTCAATAAAACTCTCATCAAGATACTAAAGAAGACACTTGATGACAACTAGTGATAGTGGCATGAGCAGTTGGTTGAAGCCTTGTGGGCCTACCGCACCACTTATAGAATACCAACTTAATCTACCCCATTCTCCTTAGTGTATGGGTCTGAAGCCATTCTACCCTTAGAAGTTCAACTCTCGTCACTAAGAATAGCAATGAGTATAAAGTTCACTATAGAACAGAATGCAAAGTTGTGGTTAGAAGAGCTCAAAGGATTAGAGGGGAGATGCCTATAGGCGTGCCAGAACCTCGAGTTATACAAAGTCAAAATGATACAAGTGCACAATAAGCTAGTCCATGCTAGAACTTTTCAAGTAAGAGAGCTTGTTTACGGTTCTAAGGAGACCAATTGTTTCTGTCAAAAGATGGGAGGCAAGTTTGAACCACTTGGGAAGGCCCTTTTGTCATACAGAAGGCCTACCAAGGAAGATCTTATCAGCTTATTGATTGTAAAGGGGAACACCCGATTCTTCCAATTTATGGGCTATATTTAAAGATATATTACTCATAAAATGATGTTTGAAAATAATTGCCATCAAAAGAATAAAAAAAAATTTATTCCGATTCATCAAAATCTTCTCTTCATTTGAAGCATTTTGTTTGTCTTACCGCGCGACGTGTTTAGGATAGGTGTAAGAGAACCTAAGAGGCATCCTATCTCCCTTTCACAGCACGAACACAGTCAAACATAATTCCCCAGTGTTACTAGAATAGATGTGAGAGAACCCAAGATGCATCATATTTCCACTAACACAACTAAGTTAGGTGTAAGAGAACCTAAGCGACATCCTTTCTTTGTGGGATCACAACTGCCATTCATGGCACCATTTCATCAGTTCCCTAGCATGTTTTTAAGATATGTATAAGAGAACTTGAGGCAACCTGTTCCTTCTAACACAAACACACAAAAAATACAAATCTTTTATCTCGAGTTATTTTGATATGGGAGCAAGCCCCCTGTGGCACTCACTCATTAGCTATTATAAGTCAGGCTGATATGCTACCTTACTAGTATGTCACCCCAGTAGTCACTTGTCCAATAGATGTGAGTCCCTATGCTTTCTTCCTAACTTAACCATTGCAAACCAATGAGCATCTTGTTAGTTTGGTAGGCTTCACTGCCCAGCCAGTAAGATACCTCATGTTGATTTTATTTAAAAAGATGTGAGTCTCTATGCATTCTTCTTGAGCTAACCATTATGAACTAACTAGGTTAAGTCTATTTAAGGTTTAAAATAAGCCCCCAGAGGCTCTTTCCTCTTGACTACTCTTGAGTTGATTTAAGTCCCCTAGTGGCATTCACTCAGTAGTCACCCTAGGTTGGATAGCACCAGTCGATCCGAAGATAGACTATCCCGACAATTAGTTCTGTTATAGGAGGATGTGAGTCCTCGATGCTTTCTTCTTAGGCTGATTATTACAAATCGATGGGCAACTTAGGTTGGTTGATGTTTACTATGCTGATAGTAACTCACCCGGTGGATACACCACTCTTGGCAGATGTGAGTCCTCGTGCTTTCTCCTTGAGTTGGCCACCAAATACATATGCAATTTTTCTTCTCCAGGGTTTTGGATAAAGCCCTTAGTAGCCCCTCTTCCTGCGAGAACTCTACTTGGATCTCATCCTTTGTGGCCCCATTTAGACACTACCCAAGTTACTCTTGGATTGGGCAGTCCCCCTTTTCTATTAGCCACCCCTGTGGTTGGGGAATTTGTTCAGTGGATGCTCATATTGTCCCTTAGTTCAGTAAATCTGAGATAGGTTTATGTTAACACAAGCTCTTTTTCAGTAATATCCCTCACAACGGTCCATGATAAACAAAAAAAATAATGAAAAACAAATTTATTCACTTATAGATTAAGAATTTAAGCCCGTGGTGGCCCCTTTCCCAAGTAGGAATCCTATCTTTAGGGTAGTATCAGTAAAACTCCTATAGGAATTGTCTGACTACACTTAAGTTGAGATAAGTCTCTGGGTCAGCACTCTCCTCGTATTGACCATTAGGTCATATTCAATCTATGTTACCACAAATAGGTTATCCCGATGATCATTTCTCTTTGGTAGATGTAAGTTTACTATATTTTCTTTCTAGCATGACTATAAATTTGGCCTAGGTCATTTACATGTTACCCTAATATGTCTCCCACAGGTCTTTTATTCAAGAAAGATGTGAGTCCCTATTCTTTCTTCCCAATTACACTACAAAATGATGGTGGAGGTTCCTCCCAAACAACCACTTGTGCCGATGTTCAATTATTCTCATTATTTCCCACATGCTAGTACCCACTCACTTGCTTCCTCTAAGGGAAAGGCTACTCGGCTTAGGATAGTCTCTCTACCTTTAAGATAGGGTCTAGTTCCCCTACTCCACCTAGTAGAACTTCGGTCATAATAAGAACCATAAGATCAAGCGATATCATGTGTGCATAGCCAAGGAGATGGAGGTCTCTCATATTTCGATGAGTCACGATAGTTTATGCTCATCACATAGAACAAGTTCCATCCTTTTTCTAGATCTAATGGAGAGGAAATTATTAGGAAGATTACGGTGTCACCTCCACCTATAGTATGAGGCACTAGCGAGATAAGAGGAGGTCTTATGCCCACCTCATCATTACAGTTTGTAGCACCAAGTTGTCAGTGGGTGCCCAATTTGATTTATGATCGGTTATTCCTCATAGTGTGGGCGAGCATATCCATCAGGAGAAGGCCCACGAGGCCCATATATCAGTGCATGTTACTAGCAAAGAAAGGCGAAGGTAAACCAGGTAGTTAACAACCTCTGCCCTCATAGATTTCCATGATCAACATGCTACCTATGCGGTCTGCGATAGCATTCTATTGATTGGTACTACCCACCATGGGAGGAGAGCCCCTGCATAGAGGGAGTTCATGTCGTCTCCATCACACCACTCCACTCCATGTCTTCCATCACCAGGATAGGCCCCGTCTTCCACAGTTCCATCTAAATCTATGAAGTCAGCATCAGGGGGAAAGAAAGCCCCACTGGTGATCCGGCTATGGCCAAGAGATCCCATTTCATCTACACCATCGAGGTCAAGCTCTCTTGCTTGACCTCCTACTTGATTGGGGTGAAGAGGAGTGGCGATTTTATAACATAGTGATCACCATCACCACCTCGATAGATCATGTAGCGATGAGGGAGAAGGAAACAGTTCTGTTGTCTTTATGGCGATAGATCTCACCAGGGGAAGTACTCCACCTAGAGCAATTAACAGCCATGAGCACATTTCTTCTAGTGAGCGTAGACCTCACAGGGTTAGCTCTCTAGTAGCCGGGGAGGTCAGATGTATCTATGTTCATGAGCATGATCCCACCACCGATCTGCCATGAGCATTTGTGCCTACACAGTTTGACTGCTCCTTAGATGATATCGTAGCATAGTTTCTCATTGAGAAGAAGGAAATCCTAGGGTATGACTCATCTAACATAGAGGCAAAGAAGGTTAGCTTTGATCCCAAGGAAGAAGATTTGTTGGAAGACTCAGTAGAGTTGCATATGGTTGATACCAGAGATTTCCTCCTTCGGGATCAGCATGGTTTGGAAGGTGTTATGGCTACGATGACACAATCTATTACCAATCAATAACTCAAATAGAAGCATGAGCAAATTGATAAGATGGGAAAGAGGCTTGAAGATTTACATAGTTCTAGCACTTGAGTCAAGATAGCACATCCCCAATTGTGGGAGAGGACTGAGTCTTGCATGTCTTGATCAACCCAAGAGTTCACCTCCAGTAGAGTAGGGCAACACTAGCTTGTATAGGAAAGTAGTGGACAATACCTCCATATAATAAAAAGAGATCAAGCTCATGGTTGAACAACAAGTGAGAGAAGCGTTGGAGTAAGCTCGAGGTGGTTCATTAATTCCAAAGGGTAGACCCTACCTAGAGGAATTCGATGTTATCCAATATCGTAAGGGTTTTGTGCCTCCTTCTTTCATAAGTTTTGCTGGCAGTGGGAACCCATGCCTGCATATAATGCACTTCAGGCCAGCTGTTGCAATGTTGGAGGCAGCAATGCACTATTATTCCATCCCAGCTGTATAGCTTTTGATTAGTACACTGAACTCCCTAATGATTCAGTTAAGTCTTTTGCTAAGTTGGAGCAACTCTTTGTTAAGTAATTATGAGCGATCTCACTGTAGCACACGACACCCCAGTGAGTCTCTCATTGACTATATTCTTAGATGACACAATTTAAGCATGAAATGCAAATCACAACTGTCTGAACAACACATTATTGAAATTCTACTAAAGAATATTCATGGCTAGCTGCCTTCATGCTTAAAGGTTTCACCATCAAGGCATTTGAAAGCTAATTAACAAGGTTAGTCTACAAGGAGAGGCAGCAGTTGCCTTTTTCAAGATCAGTCATCAAAGCCAAAAGTGAAGGTCTATGAAAGAAGCCATGGGCGATGAGATTGGAGGGAAGCAAAGCTAGGGATCCATGAGAGACCTCGAGCTCCACATCACTTCCACCTCCTTTACCCTTTGCTTAGGCTATATATATCGCATTAGCCTCCATGGCCTTTGGCCAGCCTCCTCTCAGACCATATTCACAACAATGGTACACATATGCCCTAGATAACTATCATCCACCTACTCTTTTGGATAAACTAAAAAAACCTTACTTATTTAAGAGGTAGTTAGGAAAATATTTAAGAACCACTTAAAGAAACTTGATTTTCAGCTACCCGACCTTAGAAAGCCAGAGGAAGTGGGAAAGAGCAATGATCCTAACTTTTTCCCCTACCGCCGCATGCAAGGCCATGTTTTGGAGGATTGCTTTACATTTAAGGACTGGCTTGACCATAGCTACAAGTCAAGCACCATAGTTATCCCTAAGGAATATCTAGTGGAATAACCATCCAGTTAAACTAGGGTAATCTTTGGGGATACATGTGATCCTTTTAAAATAAAAGAAGGTTGGGATATCTCTTTATCCCGAACCTTTAAAAAGATTGTTTCAAAAATCAAGAAACTTTTCTTGGAGGTGCTCACCTCCAATCAAGGAAGTTTTGTAAGTTGACAAAGACAACTTTGGGAAAGTGGGAGCTGTGACCCATACTAACCTAGGAGAGCCAAGTAGCGCAACCACCAATCGAGCCCAACCTCCATTCCACCATTACAGCTACTACTTCAGTCGGCACTTCTACTTTAGCTCTTCTAGTCAACTTGTATGTCGGGATGAGGGCATCAAATCCCTCACCCCACTTACTTTACTAGATTCTTACTATGTACCTCCTTCTAAATCTAATAAATTGAGGAATAAAGTTAGTTTAAATTCCCATCTTATGGGTTATCGATTCTACTATTTTAGAAAACTCTTCAAGTCTTAATAATTATAACAACTCTGATCATCCTCTTTTTTATTCAGAGATGTACTTTCCTTTTTTGAATACTACGGGTTCACCTTTTGCGATAGACTTGGACTCATTTGATTCTGAGGGTCCTATAGGAGAAGCTATAGGTATGCTTGATGAGCAGGTAGAATCTTCCACTAACCCACTGCAGGAGATCACCAAAGTTAACCTCCAATTGGTAGGTTCTACCTCCAGGCACCTCAAGATAAGGGGAAATAAGTCATTGGTACCAATGAGCAAAAGGCTCCTCCATAGGATGCTCCAACTATGGATATGCTCATGGAGGATTAGCCCAAAGTTGACTAAAATGTCCTTGATCACCTAAGAAAGTTTCCATCTAAACTAAGCATATATGATGCCTTTGTCTTATCCAAAGAAATTAGGGAATCATTAATCAAGGCTCTTCTTGATCTAGAGATATGCTTAGCTCAAGATCAATGTTGGAGATGACACATTATTCAAGAGAAGCCCAGGAGTCACATTCAGATGAAGACCTTCTTACGGGGACATCGAGCACAACCTTCTCCTCTATATTATAGTGGATATGGCCAAATTCAAACTTTCTATTATTTTAGTTGATCCAGGTGCATCAGTGAACATTATGAGCCTAGAAACTCTTATCTATTTTAGGATTGATATCTATAAGGTCTGAGGAGATCAGATGATGTTGAAAGGATTCAACGAACAGGGCTAGAGGGCTTTAGGTTCCACAGTGTTACATTTGGAAATAGGTGACTAGAAGACTAAAGCCAAGTTCTAAGTAATTGATTCAAATACATCATTCAATGCTTTTCGGTAAGCCTTGGATACACTAGAATAAGATGATTCCATCCTTCCTCCATCGGCATCAAGTTTTGAAGAGATTAAATCAAATATTGTCAAAGGAGATGAAAAATAATTTTTAGTTAGAGGTTGAGATATATGAGTATGAGACCTACTAACTTCCTCAAAATCAAAACACCCTTTCTCATGAATTTGGCCAAAATTCAAATACAAAAGAGAAAAAAAATAAGAAATAGAAAAATAAAAAAAAAAAAAAGAAGGAAAGTACTAATGAGTGAGAATGGGACACCAAAGGCAGTAGAGCCACATGTTACATTCCATAGTTCATTCTACCATATGGACACATATGGGTACTCGACCTCCCAAGCAAGGAAGAGGGTTCTAGAGGTGGAACACCCCAGTTGGCAATTAGCCGGGGTCATGTTCACGGAGTACTAACTATTCACAAAGACTTGAAATCCAGCTGAGGATGAGTCTCATGTGATTAGCACACCAACCTCTCAACAAGGTTTCATTGGAAGTGACAATCGATCCAAGCAGTGACAAAGACTAGGCCTCCATGGAAAACATTCAATGGGGCTTATGTAAAACTATTAGGCAGTAGTTGGGAACTTTAGCTCTAACCTCACTTTCTTCTCAAAATGTTGAAGGTTTAGTAGTTAAGAAAGCCCCAAAGTCTTCCATGAATGTAAGGCCAAAGAGATTTCTAATGGGATCATCATCCTCAAGTCCAGAAGCAGATGTAGAACTTAAGAAAAAATCATATAAAGATTTAATGGAATTAACTTTTGATTGGTACTCACCTTGTGTTCATAATCTTGCAAAGAAAGGTTTGATTCCTTATACATGGTCCAAGCATAAGTTAGAGTATTTTGAGAAACAGACGAACAATAAAGGAAGGGATGCACAATCAACGTAATTGATTAGGGTCCAGATTGATGATGATGATCTTGCTTAGTTGTCACCAATCATCTAGAGTTTGATAGGTTCTACTCAAACCACAATAACTCTTATGAGGATGTGCATTTAGAAACTTTAGATGATCATGATCTTCAAATCAGAGCACCTCCAAAATTTGAAGAAAAATCCAACTTTCGATAAGCTCAAAGAAATCAACCTTAGGGCAGAAGAAGATCCACACTCTGCATACATCAATTCTTGATTTAATGAAGAAGAAACTAATTAGTTAGTTAGGCTATTAACTAAGTTTAAGGATTACTTTGCATGGAGTTATGAAGATGCCCAAATTATCTCCTAATGTAGTAGTCCACAAAATAGTAATAGACCCCACAACCCTATTAAGCAAGCTCTTAAATGCTTGCGATTTGAAATCGAATAACAGGTCATTTCTGAAGTCAAGAAATTGATTGATGCTAGTTTCATCAGGGAAGAAAAATATCCTACATGGTTAGCAAGTGTCATACTAGTTAAGAAAAAGAATGGCCAAATTCGCATATATGTCAATTTCAGGGACTTAAATAAGGCATGTCCTAAGGATGAATTTCCACTTCCTATTGGAGGACATCGCCTCATCTCATGTAGTATGCTTCTTCATGGATGGGCCATCTGGCTATAACTAAATCAAGATTGACCTTGAGGATGAAATAAACACTACTTTTCAAACCCTGATCAAAATCTATTGTTATAAGGTCATGCCTTTCAGCATTAAAATGTCGATTACATACCAGTGGACCATGACTTAGATCTTCGAACTCATTCATCATCAAGTTGAATGCTATATTGATGATCTAGTAGTAGTAAGCAAAGAAAAGGAATCATCTCTTTGACTTGAGTAGTTTTGAACTATTATGATAATTTAACCTCAAAATGAACCCCTTGAGATGTGCATTCAAAGTAGCTTGGGGAAGTTTCTTGGGTTTGTTGTCTAACATTGGGAATAGCGATAGAGCAGAAAAGATCAAAATTATCTTAGAAATGTCACCCCTAAAAGTTTAATTCAACTCGGATCGTCTAAGGGTGGTTGGCATTTCTAAGGTGCTTTATCTCAAACCTATCAGGGAAATGCAAGCCATTTTTAGCACTTGTCAAAAAGGATGCCAAGTTCAAGTGGGATGACAAGTGCTAGCATACTTTTGAAGACATCAGGTAGTTAGAGTAGCTATCGGGCAAGCCACTTATGCTCTACACTATGGCATTGGATGACTCCCTTAGAATGTTGTTAGCCCAAACCAATGATGAGAGGAAGGAGATCTCTCTCTACTAACTCAAGCATCATCTGATCCCTGCAGAAGTGAACTACCCACCTATTGAGAAACATTGCCTAGCTATAATCTTTGCATCCCAAAAGATATGACATTAAATGCATTATCATAAGGTGAATTTGATTTCAAGAATCAATCCACTATATACACCGGCCGATGTTATTTAGATGGTTGGCACGTTGGTCCATGATTCTCTCACAATTGATATTACATTCATACTCCTCTGCGGTGAAAGGACATACACTAGCGATTTGTTGCACTTCACGTTGATTCTCTACTTAGTGATGATCTCCCGATGAACAAATCATGAACTTAGGGGGAGGTTGACAATCACCGTTGGAGATGTATTTTGAAGGTGACTTCCTTTCAAAAAGAAAAACAACCATGATGTGATGAGATTCTCATACTTTCTATCCAATCCATGCACCAACAATGAAGCAAAGTATGGGGCTTTGATTGTCAGTATAGAGTTAGCTATTAAAGTGTGTGTCAAAAGGATTAACATATTCTTAGCTACTCAATCAAATTGGGTCCTATAAAGTTCTAAAGCCTAAGCTTCATCACTACCATGAGTACACCATTAAGCTATTGGCCCAAATCCCGAGGTCACCATCTACAAGGTTCTCGAAGATAGAATGCGTAGCTTGATGCTTTGGCCAAACTTGCCAAGGAATTGGCATGTCGAAGATAAGTTCATTCCAATAAGGGTCCAAAATAAACAAGTCCTATCCCTTATTGATGCTAAACTTGTCGAGCGTTCTCTTGAAGGGAAGTTTTCCATTGCCAATAAAGAAGAGGAGTAGGATTGGAGGCAACCATTCATAGATTACTTGAATCGACAAACTACCTCGGAGAAATCACATGCCCATTAGATGAAGTAGAGCTCTCTCCTATGCTCTCATGGATGACACCTTATGCGGTCTTTTGATCAAATGTGGTTATCTTTGTTTTGACAAACACGAATCATGTATAGATGATTCAATACATTCAAGTCTATGTGGAGCTCATCAATCTGGTATGAAGATGAAAGCAAAGAACAAGATATTAGGATACTATTAACCTTCGATGATCATAGACTTCATGGATGTAGCCAGGAGATGCCACTAATATCAGGTACATTGTGTGGTCTTACCACCTAACATTTTACATTTTGACCTCATGGCCATTTGAGTGTTGAGGTAGATATAGAGGGTCCTATCTATCCTCCTTCTTCCAAGGGTCATATGTTCATCTTAAGCGCCACTAACTACTTTTCCAAGTGGGTGGGCAATCCCACTCAGAGATCACAATTCGCTCCAATTTTTAGGAACCCATATAGTATAGGGGTGCCTCAACAAATTATATGTGATAATGGTACTTCATTCAAGAGCATGAAGATCAAAAGCTTTACTAGGAGACATAATATAGATTGGAGATACTAGAACATATACTATCCTAGGGAAAAAAGCGAAGCATTCAACAAAACTCTCATCTAGATACTAAAGAAGACACTTGGCGATAGTGGCATGATGGCAGCTAGTTGAAGCTTTGATGGCATCGCATCACATACTGAACTCCAACTCAATCTACCCCATTCTCCTTAATGTATGGGTCTGAAGCCATTATACCCTTAGAAGTTCAACTCCCATCACTCAAGATAGTAATGACTAGTAAAATTACTATAGAATAGAATGCCAAGTTGCGTTTAGAAGAGCTTGAAGGATTGGAAGAGAGACTCCTATGGGGGTGCCAAAACCTTGAGTAATACAAAGCCAAGATGATTCAAGCTCACAACAAAGCTGTACCTAGAGGTTTTCAAGTAGGAGAGCTTATTTTAATTCTAAGAAGACCAATTGTTGCTCGTCAAAAAATGGGAGGTAAGTTTGAAACCACTTGGGAAGGCCCTTTTATCATTGAGAAGGCTACCAAGGAGGATCTTACCAACTTATTGATTGTAAAGGGAACACATGATGCTTCCAATTAATGGGCTTTATTTGAAGAAATACTACCCATAAAATAATGTTTGAAAATAATTATCATAAAAATTCTTTTCCAAATCATCAAAATATTCTCATCGTAGAAGCATTGTTTGCTTGTTTTGAATCTTCCACGATGTGTTTAGGGTAGGTGTAAGAGAACACGAGGCATCTATCCCTCTTTCACAACATGAACACAAATTAAACATGATTCCTCACTATTCAGTAGGTGTGAGAGAACCCAAGATGCGTCCTACTTTGACTAGCATGACTAAGTTAGGTGTAAGATAACCCAAGCGGCATCCTTTCTTAGTGGGATCACAACTTCCATTTGTATAACCATTTAATCAACTTTTAAGCTTGTTTTAGGATAGGTGTAAAAGAGCCCAAGCGGTATCTTGTCCTCTTCAAACACACACAAAACATATCTTTTGTCTCGCTATTTTGATGTGGGAGCAAGCCCTCTCATGGCACTCGTTCATTAGTTTGCTCTAGGTCAGCATCTTTTGCTAGGGTGTCACCCAATGATTATTTATCTCGGAGGATGTGATTCCCGTGCTTTCTTCACTTGACCATTTGCGACAAGCATCTTGTTAGTTAAGTAGGCATCCTTGCTTAGCTACTAAGCTACCTCATGTTGGCTCTATTTAAGAAGATGTAAGTCTACATGCTTTCTTCCTGTACTGGCCATAATAATTTGATTAGGTCGAGTATATTTGAGGCTTAGGATAAGTTCCCTAATGGTATTCACTCAGTAGTCATCCTAGGTCGAATAACACCTATCGAGCCGAACATAGACTATCCCAGTGATCAGTTTCACTGTTGGAGGATATGAGTATGGGATGCTTTCTTCCTAGGATTATCACTGGCCGACAGGCACCTTAAGTTGGTTGATGTCATGATACTGACTCACCCATTGGGCACTCCACTCTTGGCAGATGTGAGTCCCCATGCTTTCTCTATTAATTGACCATTGAATACTTATAGATATTATCTTCTTCAAGGTTTTTGGATAAAGTCCTTAGCGACCCCTCCCTTGTGGGCACTCTACTTGAATTACTTCCTTTACGACCCCATCTAGACACTACCTGGGTAACTTTTGGATTTAATAGTCCCCGTTTCCTAGTAGCCACCCTTATGGTTGGAGAATTTGTTGTGGATGTAGATTCTCTCATGGTTTAGTAAATTTGAGATAGGTATAGGCTGATATAAGCTCCTTAATAGGGCCCATGATAAACAAACAAACAAATAAAAAAAAATATTCAGTTGTGGATTAGGAATTCAAGCCTTCAGTGACCCCGTTAACATGCAAGCATCCTATCTTTAAGAGTGTCGGAGAATTCCCACTACACTTAAGTTGAGATAAGTTCTCTGTGTCACTCTGTGTCAATCTATTTTCCATAAATAGATTACCCCGATAGTCATTTTGCTTTGGAAGATGTAACTACACATTTTTTTTAGCATGACATGCCGGCAGACCTAGGTTGGGTTGGCATGTTACTTTTAATGTTTCACCATAGTGGTCTTTTATTTAAGAAATATGTGAGTCCTTTGCATTCTTCCTTGAATTAACCACAAACCAAAACCACAATAGTTCTCCCCTTGAAGTACTCTCTTTTGATTTCATCGAGTGCGTCAATGATATGGTACTCGGTGGACTCCATCACAAATGAGATGGGATCCATCAAATATAATTAAGAAATGAAATTAATTTTGATAATCTTTGAGCTGATTTAAGTCCCCTAGATGCATTCACTTTCAGTCGACAAAGGTTGGGTTGAACGGTTTCTTATGGATCACCCGAGATGCTTATTTTGTAAGATGTAAGTCTACTGATTTTTCCTATGCACTTTTTTTTTGAATATTCCCTACTTTGGTTGATAGGACTACCCCTTTGGATTGGTAAATCTTAAGTAGGCCAAGGCCAACATGGCTCCTACTCGGTGCGGTCCATCGCAAACTGACATGGTCCATCTCAAAATCCAAAAATTTAAAATCTGAAACAAAATCAATCAAACCTCCCCCAGTGGAGTCAAATTAAAAAATCAAATCAATCGTTCTCCTTGGATGCAAAATAAACCAACCTCCCCTAGTGGAGTCAAATCAAATAAATCAAATCAATCATCATCTCTTTGTTGAGATGCAATTATTTCCAATCTCCCTAGTGAAGTCAATTCAATCCAACCCGAACCTGTTCTCTTAGTGGAAGGTTCACATCTTCTATCCATGGTGGATTCCAAATTATAATCTCCCAGTGGATTTTTGCTTCCCTAGTGGAAGGTTCACATACACTATCCTTAGTGGATTCCCCCCTTCTCTCTCTTATGTTTGTGACATGAGTAGAGTCACATTGCTATGATCTTGATTCCTTACACCTCGAGTTTTGAGTAGATCATTTATGTTAGTGCTTGTGATTCGCATCATTGATCATCTCAATCAACACCAATACATGTGGTGTATCTTGTCACCACACCTATTGGGCACCTTTGTTGACTTTTGGAGTGAGCTTTCAACTTCTCCATCCTAGACATAAGGACTCCTCTAAACACTAAGAGTTCCTTAGTCTTAAGACACTTCTATTGATTAAGTGAACATTTAACCTAACCTTAGAGATTAGAAGAGTTAGCCATAGGAATAGGTTATGCCTTAGGGGTATTAGAAAGATTTTCCTACCCTTAAACCCAATCCTTGCTTCCTTCTTTCAAACCAAACATCAAATTCAAATCTTAAATCAATTCCAACTCAATTGATTTTCTCAAATTATGAATTAATTCCAAATCAAATCTTAAATTAATTTCAACAAAATTGATTTTCTCAAATCATGAATTAATTCCAAATCAAATCTTAAATCAATTCCAACTCAATTGATTTTCTCAAATCATGAATCAATTCCAAATCAAATCTTAAATCAATTCCAACTCAATTGATTTTCTCAAATCATGAATCAACTTCAAAGTCAAATCTTAAATCAATTTTAACTCAATTAATTTTCTCAAATCATAAATCAATTCCAAAACTCAAATCATGAATTAATTCCAAATAATTGAAACCCATTATCAATTCCAATTCCAAAATCTTTCTTAAGCCCTTTTGATCTCATCTTATGGACTTAGCTCAAATCAAATCCAAATCACTCCAAACTAAAAATATTTTCTCATAACCCACTTAAATTATCATTTATATTCACAAATATAAATGATATATAAATTCAAATAATTAAACTAAATTCAAAATTCAACTCCAAATCTAAAAATCCAACTATACCCTTTCAAGTCAAATTCTTGAACTTAACCAAATCATTCTCAAATCAATCCAAACCTTTGTATTTTCTCTTAAAACCATCATTCCTTTCCTTCAACATAAACATAAACAATCATCAAACCAAAATCAAACTAGCCCAAATCAAACCCATGTTCATCCTTTGAACTTGGAATTATGAAATGAATCAAAACCCATTTGACTCCAAAGCACTTGCAATTGGATTTAAATTTCAATCATAAGTCCATATGTGAACTCTACCAAACTTGAATCAAGCCTTGATCAAGCCAATTGACCCACGTAGACTCACTTGACCCAAAGTGACCTAAAGGACCTTTTTGAGCTAAATTCTAATCAACCCAAATTTGATTGAACTAAGACCATCTAAGCCTCACATTGTGAGCAACAATCATCCTAGGATGATTAATCACTCAAATTGGGTCAAACCAAGTCAAACCTAGCCTTTGACCAAGTTAAAACTTAGCCCAAATGAAACCTAAACTAGCCAAAATCCACCATATGCCAAATTGATTGAAACCATTGATCTAAACTAGTTCATAATCAATGATTAAACTTGACCAAGCCATCAATTGGGCCAAATCAAGCCTAATTGGACACTTGACCTAAGTTGACCCAAGTTGACATGAAAAGTCAAAATGGGTCAAATCTTGATCTAAGCCAAATTTATTGCGGGTCAAATTCATTAAATTGATTATTGAACTTGACCAAAGCTTCAATTGGCCAACTAAAACCAAGCTCAATTATTGACCATGAACTTGACCTAAAAGTCAAATCAACTTAAAATCAAACTAAACCAAAATTGATTAAAACCAAAGCTTGCAATACATTTCAAATGATCTAAGCCTAAACAAAACCCAACCCAATTGGGTCAAATTGGTTAAATTGGTCAACTTGACCCATTTGACCTAAATGAACCAAAACCAAATATAAACCAAATTGAACCAAACCAATGATACCCTAGGCTCCAAATGATCAGTTGAACTTGATCTAACTCATGGTTTGACCCAATTTACCTTTGGTCAAATTGATCTTGACATAAATGGGTCAAATTGAACCAATTCAAACCAAAGGAACTCAAAATCACTTGAAATTTGGTCCAACCCATTTTGAATCATCTCAAATCATTCAAAATCAAGGCCAAATGGCCACTTTACCCCTATCAAATGATATCCTATGACCAAATTAACTTAGAATTTGGTCATATTCTTCTCGAGACCACTTAGCATCCTCTAGTGGTCCACATGGACTAAGGATGGTGGTGAACATGACCCAATCACCTTGGTGCCATGATCCAACCCAAGGCCGCCCTCCGATGGGAATTGAGCCCTTGGAATCACTAATGCACTCACCTAGCACATGGGAACTCATTCTCCTTCCCTCCACTACCTAAAATGAATCACATGGAGTGTCTATCATTCAAAACTGATCAATCAATCTCAACAATTGAGCTAAAATGGCATTTTTAGTCTTAACTGTTTGATCCAAGGAGGGGGAGATATACTCCCCCTCATTCCCACTCAAACCACAAGTACTAAATTTGACTTAGATCTAGGCATCGAAACCAAGCATTCCCAAGCTTCCCAAAGCCATTTCCAAGCTACCTTAATTTCTCCTTCTAAGTTTTTCTTAAAGCTGAAATATGGGTGGTGAAGTGAAGATCGAATTCATCCAATTCTCCACCAAACCCAAATTAATCTTGCAAGCACCATCATGGGACCTCGTTAAGCTCAATCAAGTTATTTCCCAAGTAATGAAGCCACGAGAAGGAGAACTTTGATCAAAGCCGATTTCCATTGAAGGGGAGCTTGATCAATTAAGCCATCCACTTTAAATCAAAGCTTGATACCTTCAACAGGGATTCATCTCTACTAGACGAAGCTACCTCCTCAGTTGGAAGCGCTGGTGATAGCCTCTGATGAGGTATTGCTCAAAACTGATCCTAAGATAAAAATTGCTTTGTCCCTTGTGTATGGAATTATAATCCCATTGAATCCTGATTGTTGGATACCTTACTTATGTTCCTCCAAGGGTGTGGGGTGAGTTTGAACTCCATCCAAGATTGGGTGAGCTTGGATCGAGCGAGGATTGATCGACGACATCCGTCTCTCACTACTTGGGAGGAGATAGATCACACACCTTTAAAATGAGTATTTATTTGCATTTTTTTTATTTCCTTATGATTTTTTATGATTTTAAAAAGTTTCAGCCATTAAAAATGATTAATTAGACCTTATTAAATATTATTGTGCCACGTATGCGATGCTTCCCACATGGATTAGATTCACTTTAAAACTTATACTTCGGTTCTACATGGCGGTGGGAACCGCTATCTCGTCCATCCATCGAAGATTGGATGACTATGATTAATCCCATAGGATTAAAATCGATTAATCTAGTCGATCAAATCATGATTGTCCATTACGATCACACAAAATGGATGGTGCGTGACCTAACGTCACATGAGTGAGGGAGAATGGAGTTCATCTACCATTGCTCACTTGATCTTAGCTTGCCCTAGCTCGGATCAACTCCAAAAGGATTCCACACCTTCATGAAATCGATAGGAGGGGATTCAACAATCAAGATCACATGAGATGCAAGTATTCTTCAAAAAGCTCTAAGCCATTTTTTCCTAAGGATCAGTTTTGGAAACATACCTCGCCAGAGCTCAAGATCGGTGACTCGAATTATTGTGGAAGCTTCTTATAGTGGAGATAAAGCCTTGTTGAGCAGCAATTGGATCAATTCCTTGACATTCACTTGGCTGATGATTTGGAGCTCAACTTTGATCAAGTCCCACTTGGTCAGGCTTGTGAGATGATTCATTGCATTTCTAGGGAAGGTGTGTGCAAAGTTAATTTGAGTTTGATGGAGAAATGGGGAAGTTTGGTCAGAAATCAGAGTGTCTTATTTTAGGAGGGATGGGAAGGGAATATTTTGATCAAGGGAGCTTGGGAGCATAGGGAATGGCTCTAGTGACTCATCTTGGGTAGCTAGGGCTCTGAGGCATGATTTTTGTATGTGTTAGAGTAGAAACAAGGGGGTCTATCCCCCCTTTATCTTGATTGGACGGTGGGATCATGTTTGGCCTCTAGTGGCAGTTGGACCATCTCAGGGAATCATGGGTGGCAAAGAGTAGGTGAGTTGGCTCGGATTGGTTGGTTAAAGTTATGGAGGTGGCTACCAAAGAGGAATCATTGGTGTCCTATGGGTTTCAAATGCTCCAACGGAGAGGGTGAGGTGATTTCACCTCCCATGGGTCATGGCTGACCCAACCACCCCTTGAGTTAGGTTGGATAGTGTCCTAAGTGTCTAGGTGGACTATTAGGAGAGTACCAAGTGGCCAAGGATTTGAAATGACCACTTACATAGGTGATTTGTCTCATGTGATGCCCTTGACCTAAGAGTAAAATGATCATTTGGCATTGGATTTGATTTAGGCAGATTTGAAATGGGCCATATGTGGGTTCAAGTCAATTGGAGTTGATTTGGTTAGGGCTTAATTTGACTATTAAGGTTAAATTGGGTCAAGTTGACCAATTGGTCAAATTGGGTCAAACCAAGGGTTGGGTCAAGTTCATATGATCATTTGGGATGTTTTGGTTCAATTGGTTTGGTTTAGTTTGGCTTAGATTTGATGTTGGCACATTTGAATTCATTTGGGTCAAATGCATTAAGTTGGCCAATTTGACCAAAATAGCTTGGTTTGGGTTTAGTTGACCAATTGAAGATGATTGTAGGCTTTGGTTTCAATTAAATTGGATTTGGTTCTAATTTAGGCCAACTTGAACCTTTAGGTCAATTTGGGCTAAGTAGGTCAATTGGGTTCAATTAGGTCTAATCATTGCTTTGGTCAAGTTCAACAATCAATTTGGAATGAAATTGAGCCATTGGTTGTAATCAATTTGGTTTATATTTTGATTTGATTGAAATTAGTTTTTCAATCAATTTGGGTCAACTTGATTCAAGAGGGCCCATTAGTTTTCTATGAATCATTGGTTTATAGGGATTTGGCTTAGGTTGTAGTTTGGATAGTTTGGGTTCATATGGGTTAAGGGTTGACTTGGTCAAATGACCAAGTTGACTTGGTTTGACCCAATTTGTGATAATTGATCAACCTAGGGTGATCAATAATCATGATGGGAGGTTTTGATGGGCTTGGCTCAATCCAATTTGGGTAGGATTAAAACATGGCTCAAATAGGTCAAATTAGGCACTTTGGGTCAAGTGGACTAATTGGGTCTAGTTGGCTTGATTTTGGGTTGATTTGATTTAGTTGAGTTTATATATAGATTTGGGATTGATATATAAATTCAATTACAATTGGCTTGTGTTCAAATGAGTTTTGGTTCATTTGAACATTTCAAGTCAAAAGGGTTAAGTTGGGTTTGACTTGGGTTGATTTTGGTTTTGCTTTATGATTATATATTTCATTTATATTTCTAAATATGATTGAAGGTATGATTGATTCACAAGAATATCAATTGAATTTGGGTTTTGGAATGAAGGAATCTGGCTAAGTCCATGGAGTTGGGACATGCGGCTTAAATTTGTATTTTGATTTGGTTTGATTTATTTTTGATGGTTTAAATGTATATTTCATTTAAATTTTTGAAGATGATTGAAAATATGATTTACTTGTGAAAAAATTAATTGAGTTTGACTTGATTTGGAATTAGATTTGGCTAAGTCCATGGGATAGGTCATATGGCTTAGGAAGGGTTTTGATTTAATTTGATTTATTGTGATTTAGTTTTGATCATTTGAATGTAGATTTGATTTATATTTAGTAGGATGATTGAAGCTATAAATTTATTATGAAAAAATCAATTGATCTTGGATTGATTTAGATTAATATTTGACTAAGTCCATTGGATAGGTTATATGGCTTAGGAAGGGTTTCAAGTTTGGATTTGATCATGGGCTTCAATCATTTGGTTTTGAAATTTGGGTTTGGACTTGGATTTTAATTTGATATTTGAATTGAACTTGAGGTTTGGTTTGAGAACATGAACATGGATTGGATTTGGGTTGTATTTTAGGTGGATTATCCTAATCCCTAAGGCATAACCTAATCTTATGGTTAACCCTTCTAAGTCTTTTGGCTTAGGTTAAGTGTTTACCTAATTGTTAGAAGTGTCTTATTACTAGGGAAGTCTTAGTGTCTAAAAGACTCCTAATTCTATGATGGGAAGATTGAATCTACACACCAAAAGTGAGGTCACCAGGCCTTAGGCTTTAGTGTTTCCCTCAGAGATCGATGATTTGAAGACTGAAGCCAAGTTTCATATTATAGACTCAGATACATCTTTCAACGCTTTGCTTGGGAGACCAAGGATACAAGAGAATGACATTGTTCCATCTTTCTACATCAGTGTATGAAGTTCATGAGAGGTGGGATCGTCTACTGCATCAAAGGAGATCTCAAGCCATTTACAATTCATGAGGTCGGCATATATGAGGATGCATCTTACTACCTCCCACAAAATTAACAAGTATATTCTCACAAACTTGGCCAAAGTTTAAAAATAAAAGAAAAAGAAAAAGAAAAGAAGAAAGAAAGAGAAAAATAAAAATAAATGAAAATAGAAAATGAGAAAGAAAATGAAAGGGAGTGGAAATAGATTTGGACGAGGAAGTGGAGCCTGATATTAGATTCCACCCATAATTCATTATTCCATTCAAACATACGGGTAGGATGATCTAACCTCCACTAGGTAGAGGAAGAGACCAGTTAAGAGGCAGTCCTAAGGGTGGAAAACCTCCTTATTGGCCACCAAATAGAAGATATGTCCAGTACTAGACACACATCCATATAGACTTACAATCTAGTTCATAGAATGAAACTTATATGGTTAGCACACCCATCTCTTAGATTCCTTGGAGGTGACACTTGAGCAGCTATGAAGATCGGCCACCAAAGCAAAGCATAAGTGTATACAAGTCTATATGTGAAATAGTTAGGCATCAGTTTGGAAACTTAGCTCTAAACCCACTTTCCTCTCAAAAGGCTGAGAGTTTGGTAGTTAAGGAAGCCCCTAAGTCATCCACAGGGGTGAATACTCAGAGGTTCTTTCTAGGAGCATCATCCTCTAGTCAAGAAGTTGATGTAGAATTTGAGGATGATTCATATAAAGATTTAATAGAATTATCTTTTGATTGGTACTTCCCTTGTGTTCATAATTTAGCAAAGAAAGGGTTAATCCCATATACCTGGTCAAAGCGTAGGGTAGACTACTTTGAAAGAATATGGAAGAAAAAATGCAAAAGCTCTCAGTCAAGATCGAGACTAAGATTGATGCAGGTCAATCGATGATGATGATTCTTGCTTGGTCATCATCAATCATTTGGAATCGATAGGTTCTTTTCAAATCACATTAACTCAATTAAGGAGGTGTGCTTAGAAACTTCAGATGATTTAGATAATTTTGAAGTCAAAGATGCACCGCCAGAGTTCCAAGAAGAGATCAAGTCAACCATCGATGAGCTCAAGGAAATAAACTTAGGAACTAAAGAAGATCCACACCTGACATACATTAGTTCTTTATTGAATGAAATTAAAACCAATGGCTTAGTTATGTTATTAACTGAGTTTAAGAAGTTATGAATAGATAACAAGATTGGCTCCTGACACAGTGGATGACTCTTCTAGATATAACCAAATAAGTATGTCATGAAGATGAAAGAAACACTACTTTTAGAACCCCCAATTAGAATTTATTGTTATATGGTCATGCCTTTCTTAAAATGCTACTACATACCGGTGAATTCAAATCTTCAATGAACTCATTCATCATCTAGCTGAGTGCGATGTCAATGATCTCGTGGTTAAAAGTAGAGAAAAGGAATACAATCTGTTTGACTTGAGAGTAGTTTTTGAACAATTAAGACAATTTATCCTAAAAATGAACCCCTTGAAGTGTGCATTCAGAGTAGCTTTAGGGAAATTCCTTGGGTTTGTTGTCTGACACCAGAGAATTTAAATCGATCTCAAGAAGATCAATGCGATATTAAAAATGCCACCCTCTAAAAGTTTAACTCAACTTAGATCATTTCAAGGGCGATTGGAGTATCTAGGATGCTTTATATCCAACCTATCAGGAAGATGTCAGCCATTCTCATCACTTTTCAAACAGGATGCCAAGTTGAAATGGGATGACAAGTGTGAGCTTGCCTTCAAAGACATCAAGCATTACCTGATGATGTCACCAGTTCTAGCAGGCCCTATCCTAGGCAAGCCGCTCATACTTTAAATGGTTGCATTAGATAACTCTCTTGGTGCTTTGTTGGCCCAAGGTAATGATGAATGAAAGGAAAACACACTCTACTATCTCAGTCGTCATCTAATCCCTCTTGAGGCTAAGTATCCACCCATTTAAGAAGCATTGCCTAGCTTTAATCTTTGCATCCCAAAAGCTACAATACTACATGCTTTCTCATAAGGTGAAATTAATCTCTAGGATCAATCTACTATAGTATCTCATAACACAGTCGATGCTATATGGATAGTTGGCATGATGGTCGATGATCCTCTCATAGTTTGACATTACCTTCATACTCCTTTGTGCGATGAAAGGATAAGCACTAGCAGATTTCTTAGCAGCACACCCACTTCCTGCTGACTCTTCTCTTAGTGATGATCTCGATGAATAAATTATGAACATAAGGAATACTAACATTCACCACTAGGAGATGTACTTTGATATTGTGGCTTCCTCTCAAAGAGGAGAAGAACCACAATCTACTATTTTAGTAAAGGTAGGGGTAGGAATAGTTCTCTTAACTCTAGACTGTGATGTGATGAGATTCTCATATCATCTGTCCAATCCTTGCACCAATAATGAAGTCAAATTTGAGGCTCTAATTGTCGATCTTGAGTTAGTCATTACTTTAAGAATCTAGAACATCAATATCTTCAGAGATTCTCACCTAGTTATCAACCAAATAATTCCTATAACTTATAAAAGCTCCATCACTACCACAAGTACATAATGGAGTTGTTGGCCCAAATCCCAAAGGTTAGCATTTATAAGATTCCTCTAAGAGAGAATGCCTTAACGTATGCTTTAGCCAAGCATGCTAATGAGTTGACATGTCCGGAGGATGAGTCCATATCAATAAAAGTCTAAAATAGACAAGTCTTATCCCTTATTGATATTGAACTCATCAAAAAGCACTCTCTTGAAGGGGAGGTTACCATTGCTAAGAAGGCGATGAGTTAGATTGGAGGCAACCATTCATGGATTACCTAAATAAAGGAAAACTACCTCAAGAGAAGTCCCAAGCCTAGCAGATGGAGCAGAGTGCACTTTCCTACACTCTTGTGGTGGTGTCTTAGTTTTGATCAAGCTCATAGATCATGGCCAGGTACAATCAGATTATGTGGAGCCAACCAATCCATTCCAAAGATGAAAGCCAAGATGGACTAGGATACTACGATGATTAAAGATTGCATGGATATGACTAGGTGAATCCACCAATGTCAAATACACGATGTGGTCCTACACCAACCACCAAACATTCTACCTCCTACATTGGCTTCATAAGCATTCCGGTGTTGGGGTACTAACATAGTGGGTTTGATTGATCCTCCTTCTTCCAAGGGTCATCGGTTCATCCTAGCTACTACTGAATACTTTTCCAAATGGGCGAAGGAGATTCTGCTCAGAGATGTCACACCTCAACATGTGTTCTACTTTTTTAGGAACCATATCATATATCGGTTCAGAGTGCCTCGAAGAATTATATCTAATAGTAGTACCACATTCAGGAGCACCAAGATCAATAACTTTTCTCAGAGACACAATATAGATTAGAGATATTCTACCATCAACTACCCTAGGTCAAATGGATTAGCAGAAGCCTTCAATAAAGCTCTCATTGAAATACTAAAGAAAACACTTGACAATAACATGTGATAGTGGCATGAGTACTTAGTTTAAGCCTTGTGGGCCTACTAAATCACATATAGAACTCCAACTCAGTCTACTCCTTTCTCTTTAGTGTATTGGCCTGAAGCTGTTCTACATTAGAAGTCCAACTCCCATCACTAAGGATAGATGTGGGTAGCAATACCACAATAAACTAGAATGCCAAGTTACGGTTAGAAGAGCTCGAAGGTTTGGAGGAGAGATGCCTATGGGCATGCCAAAACCTCGAGTTGTACAAAGTTAAAATCATTCAAGCTCATAATAAGTTGGTCCATACTAGAGCTTTTCAAGTAGGAGAACTTAATTTAGTTCTAAGGAGACTGATTGTTGCCCCTTGTAAGATGGGAGGCAAGTTTGAACCCACTTGGGAAGGCCCTTTTGCCATAGAGAATGCCAACCAAGGAGGATCTTATCAACTTATTAATCATAAGGGGAAACCCAATGCTTCAAATCAATAGGATCTACTTAAAGAAATATTATAAATTATGTTTGAAAATAATTATCATCAATGAAAATTCCATTTTGAAATCAATCTCTTTCATTTTAAAAGTATTCTTGTTTATGAATCGATGATGTGTTTTGGGTAGGTAAGGAAGTGACATCCCTTCATCGACACAACACAAATACAAACTACACACAAACATATAAAACAAACATTTATCTTTCATCTCGAGCTACTCAGAGTAGAGATAACACCCCCAATGACACTCACTCAGTAGCTGCTTTAGGTCGGGCTGATGTGCTAACCTGCTAGTGTGTCACCCAATGGTCTTCTTGCTTTGGAGGATGTAAGTCTAGTATGCTTTCCTTGCTTACTTGGACACTACACACTAACGAGTGCCTTGTTAGTTTGGTAGGCCTTACTGTGTGGCCAATAAGCCTATCTCATGTTAGTTACGATTAAGAGGATGTGAGTGCTACGCTTTCTTCTTGGATTATTCTTTGTGCACTAACTAGGTCGAGTATATTTGAGGTTTAGGATAAGTCCCCTAGTGTCTCCTTCCCTCCTGACTCCTTCAAGTGCAGGTCGGTCCTTCCTCAGGCTCCCCACTTAGCAGTCGCTCTAGGTCAGATAACATATGGCCTACCGATGATAGACTATCCTGATGATTAGTTTCGCTTGGAAAGTTGTAAGCCTACACACTTTCTTTCCAGATTGATCATTGCACACTGACGGGCCCCTTAGGTTGGTTGGTTCTCAGTATGCTAATGGATACACCACTTATGCTGATGATACACCTTAGGTTTGTTGGTTCTTGCACCTTAGGATACACTACTCATGGCAGATGTAAGCCTACAATGCTTTCTTTTTCAGTTGGCCACTGTACACCTATAGGCTTTATTTTCCAGAGCTCAGGATAACATCCCTAGTAGCACCTCCTCTATGGGCACTATATTTGTCTCACATCCTTTGAAAACCCATTTATACACTACCTGGGTTACTATCGAATTGGATAGTTCCCCTTTCCTAGTAACCACCCCGGTGGTTGGAGAATCCATCTTGGATGTAGATTATTCTTCTGTTTGAGATAGGCAGGACATAACCCCTTCTCGGTGTGGTCCCTTGCACAGGTCCATGCAAACATATAAACAAAAAATATATTCACTTGTGGATTAGGAGGGCTAGTGGTACATTTTCCCAAGCATGCATCCTATCTTTAGGGTAGTGTCAACAAAGCTCCCAATAGGAATCTCCTAACTACTCTTGAGTTGATATAAGTCCCCAACAACATTCACTCAGTAGTGGGCCCTAAGTTGGGTTCTATTTGTTGTGCTGCCAATAGGTCACCCCAGCATTGTTCTATACTTTAGAAGATGTAAGTCTGCTACTCCTTCTTCCTAGTATAGTCATTGCACACTGAAAGGTCAACCCCTTAGGTTGGCTAGCTCTACCTTACAACAAGTAGACTAACCCTTTGGATTTATAAATCTGACATAGGACAAGTCTGATATAGCCCCTTCTCAGTGGGTCTATCGCACACTAACATGATCCATAAATTAAATCTATCAAATTTGACTGAGCTCACATCCCCAATGAATATGCCCACAATTCAAATTTAAAATAAACCAAACAAACCATATCAAATTACATGAAATTAAGATAAAATTAATCCTGACTACTTTTAAGTTGACATAAGTCCCCACATTCATTCGGTGGTTGCCTAGGTCATATTTGATTTGTTGTGCATCAAGGTCACCTCGTGGTTGTTTCCCGGAAGATGTAGGTCTATTATGCCTTCTTCCTATCACAATTGTTGCAAAGGCAACCCCTTAGGTTGGCTAGCTCTACCCCACAACCGATAGACTATCCCTTTGCATTTGTAAACCTGAGGTAGATCAAGGCTGATATAGCCCCTTCTCAGTGGGTCCATCACACACTAATAGGGTTCATACATTAACTCAAACTAAATTAAACTTAATATGATTTTCCTTAGTGGAGTCAAATCATACCCTTCTCCCTAGTGGAGCCCTAAATCATATATAAAAAAGTCAAGCAAACAAATAAAATTCAAAACCAACCTCCTAAATGGAGCCAAATTAAACCAACTCCCCTAGTAGAGTCTAAATCAAAGAAATCCAATCAAACTCTTATTCCTAGCGGATACATCCCAACCCGAACCTACTTCCCTAGTGGAAGGTTCATATACCCGAATCCTGTGAAATCGAGCCCATATCTCCAGTAGATGTGCCTCAACATCAATTAAAACAAAACAAACTAAAGTCAATTTGTTCTTAATTCTCAGTGGATTATAGATTCTTATCCCCGTCGAATCTTCCTTCCACAAATCATATAATCAAATCAAATTTGAACCTTATCCCTAGCATATTTTCCTCTTCTATGCCTTCTACATAGACCCCTCACATGTCTTGTCCAATGCATGTGTGATCCCCTAGCGGATCTCCCTCCATGTCCTTGACATGGAATTCTCATCAAATCTTATTTCTTCTCTTATGCAAACCGTTAATACTTTAACCAAAATCCTAACAATTTATTCATTCCAATTACATCATCATAGCATTGTAATCAACATTTTATGATTTGTGATGGTGCAAGCTCAAACTAACTATATAATATCATTCTAAACATATTATTGTGTGAATTAACACACTATATTATATTATAATATATGATGTTATGTTATAATTTTCTATAATATAATATATTGTCTAACATTACACCTCATTAGAATCACTTAAAAGGAATAAATTACAAAATTTTCTCAAATTATGAATAATGTTCATTTTGGATGTAAAATTATTATTTTTCTATTAGAAATGGCACAAAATAAAATAATTTTGGTGTTGCTTCTAGGTGTGTGCTGTGAATTTGGCCAAATTCTACCATCTCAACCTTCAAATTAACATTTTTTGTGAGTTTTGACCCAATGTATTATAACAAAAGTAAAACATACTAAATTAAATTGCAATAACATTTAGTAACACACCACCACATTCATATATATGTGAAGTTATATTGTTATGTACATTATATTTTAATATGCTTTCATATAATATATTATCTTACATTACACCTTAAAATGAATCACTTTAAGCAAAAAAATTATAAATTTCGGTTGAAAATTGAACATTTATTTTAGATGCAAAATTCTATTCTTTTGATTAAATGATGACACCCCAATGATGTTCCCTAAAGCCTACCATAAATTTGGACAAATCCCATCATCTCCACCTATAAATCAATATTTTTATGAATTATACTAATACATACTCTACTACATGATACTATAATAAACTAAAATATGCTAAACAATAAGTAGTAATACACAATAGTATGTTATAATGCATGATGCTACACTATGTTATGGCATCCTATATTATAATACACTACAACATATTGTATTATACTATATTGTATATCACATCACAAATGATTTCTTAAGATAAAATATGATAAAATTAGTCTATTATAAAAAACTATATATTTTAGTCGTATCACTTATATATTTTAAATTGAAATAATATATTATGATTCCATGCTCTACCTATTATGAATTTGGCAAAATTCCATGATTTTGAAGTCTAAATCAACATTTTTACAAATAATGCTAGTGTAGGTTCGACTACATGATTGCAAATTACTAAAATAATTTAAAATCAACATTTATTTTATTTTTGTTTATTTTTTATTTTTTATTTTGTAGTTTTAGGTTTAGGTTTAGGTTTTAGTTTTAGTTTTAATTTTATTTTATTTTTTCATTTTGGTTTAGGTTTTATTTAGTTTAGGTTTAGGTTTTTAGCTTTTTAGGGTTTAGGGTTTAGGGTTAGTTTAGGGTTTAGGGTTTAGGGTTTAGTGTTTTAGGTTTATAGTTTAAGGTTTTTGGTTTAGGTTTTAGGTTTAGGGTTTAAGTTTTAGTTTATGGTTTAGGGATTAAGGTTTTTGTAATAGAGAACAAATTTAGATTTAACATTTCTTCTTTTCGATTTCATCAACCAAGTAGCACCCCAAGTTTTCTAAGACACAAGCGATGACATAGATAAAAAAATGAGCACCCATAGAGAAAATCAAAAATCATAGATAAGTAGAATGGTGTTTACTGTAAAGACATAGTTCCATAAGAAGCAGATTAGATAAACAATTCTTTAGTTTCTCTAGTTTCCATCAAAACACCCTCGCCTCTTGATTAGCATGATCCACCATCATATCTCTGATCTCGTCCCTCACCACCTCTGGTATAACCTCGCTCTCCTCCATAACCACCACTTTGCTCCACCACCTCCATCCACCCAAATACCCCACCACTGTGATAGCTAGCCTCCACCTTCACCTCCAGATCTAGACTAAGCCTAGTTAACTATGATGTTCGTTGTCAAAGTTCGCACATTCTTAGGGTTTAGGGTTAGTTTAGGGTTTATGGTTTATGATTAGTTTAGGATTTAGGGTTTAGGGTTAGTTTAGGGTTTATAGTTTACTATTAGTTTAGGATTTAGGTTTAGGTTGGTTTTAGTTTTATTTTTTATATTATTTTTTTATTTAATTTAGGCTTAGATTTATTTATTTATTTTATTATTAGGTTTTATTTAGTTTAGGATTAGGTTTTTAGGGTTTAGAATTTAGTGTTTAGTGTTTAGGGTTTAGGTTTTAGGGTTTTAGGGTTTAGGGTTTTAGGATTTAGGTTTAAGGTTAGGGTTTAGGGTTTTGGATTTAAGTTTAGGAGTTTAGGTTTATTTAGGGTTAGAGGGAAGGTGGATTAGGTTTAGTTGTAACTTTAGGTTTAGGTTTTAGGTTTAGGTTTATGGTTTAGTAGTTTAGTTATAGGTTAACAAATTATAAATTGGGTTTAGGTTTAGTTTAGGAGTTTAAGGTTTAGGAGTTTAGGGTTTAGGTTGTTTAGGTTTAAGTTTAGGTTTATTTGGGTTTAGGGTTTAAGGTTTAGGGTTTAGGTTTAGTTTAGGTTTGATTTGAGTTTAGGTTTTAGGTTTGATTTAGTTTTAAGGATTAAGTTTGGTTTAGGGTTTAAGGTTAGTTTAGGGTTTAGGGTTTAGGGTTTAGGGTTTATGGTTTAAGGTTAAGGTTAGGGTTTAGGGTTTAGGGTTTAGGATTTAGGGTTTAGGGGTTAGAGTTTAAGGTTTAAGGTTAGTTTAGGTTTAGGGTTTAGGGTTTAGGGTTCTAGGTTTAGGGTTGTTGGATTAGAGTTTAGAGTTTAGGGTTAGTTTTATGGTTTAGGGTTTAGGGTTTATGGTTTAGGATTTAGGGTTTAGGGTTTAGTTTTTTAAAATTAAGTAAAGTGGGAGGTTTACTTTTTTTTAGTTTTTTTAGTTTATTTTTATTTATTTTAGTTTATTTTATTTTTTTTTTTTTATTTAGGTTTATTTTTTATTTTTATTTAGTTTAGTTAATTTATTTTAGTTTAGGCTTTTTATTTTAGTTTATTTTTTTGGTTTAGGTTTAGGTTTATGTTTATTTTTTAGTTTAGTTTTATATTTATTTTATTTTTTAGGCTTAGGTTTTATTTTTTAATTTTAGGTTTAGGTTTAAGTTTTTATTTTATTTTTTTAGGATTAGGTTTTAGGTTTTTATTTTAGGTTTATTTTAAGGTTTTTTTTAGTTTATTTATTTATTTTTTTTAGGGTTTAGGTTTAGTTTTTTTTAAGTTTAGGTTTAGGTTTTATTCATTTTAGTTTAGTTTATTTTTGTTTAGGCTTATGTTTATTTTATTTTAGGTTTAGGTTTTTTTTTTAGTTTAGGGTTTAGGTTTTATTTTTTATTTCTTTTGGATTATTTTTTAGGTTTAGGTTTTTATTTAGTTTTATTTTATTTAGGGTTTTGTGCCACATCCTTCAAGATTTTTAATGGCAGTGTGAGCCCACGATAACACATTGCACACTTTAGAGCTTGTTGTTGCAATACCAGTGGCAGCAACACACTCCTCTTCCACCTTTTCATTAGTAGTCTTTCAGGTGTTGCATTTGATTGGTATGTTGAACTGCCCAATGGTTCGGTGAAGACTTTTGCTGAGTTAGAGCCCCTCTTCATCAAGAGGTTTGCTGGAACTCAGTAGAGGGTATCTGTATACGACCTCATTGTAGAGAAATAGAAACTCAATGAGTCACTTGTTGATTACATTCTCAGGTGGCGTAACCTGAGCATGAAATGCGAACCACAACTGTCCGAATAGCTTGCCATTGAGGTTCTTCTCAAGAATATCCATGACCCAGTCACTTTTATGCTTAAGGACTTTACCAACAAAACATTTAAGAAATTAATTAGTAAAGTGACTAGCCTACAAGAAGAAGCCAAACAATTGCCCTTTCCCGACCAGTCATCTAGGCCCAAGCCGCAGAAGGTGTTTGAGAAGAAGCTAGGGATAGTTGTGTTAGTGGACAGCAGGAAGCTGCCAGCCAGAGTCTAGTATGAGAGACTACAACCTTAATAGCCTCCTTTACCACCTCCTCTTCCACTACCTTGGCCATCAAAACGGCCACCGCAGCTACCACAATGACCATTTCCATCACCACAGTAGCCTACCTAACAGCAGTATTCATATCCATTCCCAGGCAGCTACTTTCCACCTACTCTTTCCAATAGATTAAATAAGCCATATTCATTCAAGAGGGAGGTAGTTAGAAAAATCTTTAAGAATCTCTTTAAAAAACCTAACTTTTAGTTACAATATCCTAAGAGGCTAGAGGAAGTGGGCAAGAGCGATGATCCTAGCTATTGCCCCTATCACCGCATGGTAGGCCATGTCTTAGAGGATTGTATCACTTTTAAAGATTAGCTTGAGCCAAGTTAAGTTGGGTGCCATAGTTATCTCTAAGGAATACTTATTTGAAGAACCATCCAGTTGAGTTAGAGTAATCCTTGGGGATACTTGGGATCCTCCTAAGACCAAAAAAGGATAGGATATCTCTTTATCACGAACCTCTAAGAAGATCATTTCTAAGATCAAGAAGCTTTCCTTACAAGTGCCTGAAATAGGTCAAACCCTTAACACCAAGGAAATTTTGCTTATTGTAAAGGACAATTAGGAGAGGGAGATAGCCCATCAATAGCAGCAGCTCACCATACTTGCTAGGGATAGTCCAGTAGCGTAGCCACCGTCTGAGTCCAGTACTCCCTCCACCATTACAGCTATTACCAGTTCTTCTAGCTCCTCTTCTACCAACAAGAGTGTTGTATCTACAGATAAGGGATCTAAATCCCTTACTTTGCTTACTTTACTTGATTTCTATTATGTACCTCAACCTAAAAATAAATTAATGAATAAAGCTGATTCCACTTATATATTATTTACTTCAAATGCTCTTGATTTTATTCTTATTGAAAGCTCTCCGAGTCTAAATAAAAATAATAGCTCTAGTAGTTTCGATCCTATCCTCTTTAATTCATAGTCGGACTATCCTTCTCTAAATAAATACGGTTCACCTCTTGAGATTGACTTGGAGTCAACTAACTCTGAGGATTCCATAAGAGAAGTTATAAGTATGCTCGATGAGAAGGTAGAACTTTCCATAAGCTCATCATTCTAAGAAGTCATTGAAGTCAATCTATGTAGTGTCAAAGTTCTACCTCCTAAGGGTAAGCAATTCATTGGTTCTAGTGAATAGATAGCCTCTCCATAGGATGCTCCACCTATGGATATGCTGGTAGAGGACCAAGCCATAGTTGATTACATTGTCCTAGCTCACCTTAGAAAGTTTCCAGCTAAGTTAAGCATATACGAAGCCCTTGTCTTATTCAAAGAGATGAGGGAATCTCTAATCAAGGCCTTACTTGATCTAGAGATATGGTTAGCTCAGTTTTTGAAGTTAAGAAGATTTTTATGTTTTGAGTTCAAATTTAATTAGATTACTAGGGCTTATAATCCATCAACATAAGGTTGTGGGAATGCCTAAGAGGTGAGGATTTATGCTCATAGCCTAAATAAAATAGCTACCATAAATCCTAAATCTAGCGAGCTTTAGTATGATCTAAAGCACGACCTAAATTTCATGTGGACATAAGGGTTTACCTCACAGAGAATAAATTATCCACTTGGACTTATAACCAAGTGGCCACACTAACTCCTCCTATGATTTTAAAACCATGTTTGGTCTTTTAAATTATAAGATGTTAGGGTAGTTATTTAATTATAAAGAGGCTAAATTCCCACACTAAGAGACTAGAGCATGAGTGGTATGAGCATATGACTTAATATAGATGAAAACTCTTTTAAATTTTAGTTCATTTTAGACACATCATTTTGTGAGGCTTTAGAATTTCTTATGCCTAAATGCATGATGAAATTAGTTATGGGCCAAATCAACTAGAAGAAGGTGTTCTCCACCACAAGGGATGCCCTCATAGGTCAAGCATTCCTTTATCGTGCAAGGATGAAGATTCTTCATGTTCAGGAGAGAAAGAATATGCATGCATGATGTGAAACATACAACCATACAAATATGGGGTTGATAAATATTATAATTATCTTATTTATGTCTTAGGCTTTATGATGAGGTTATGAGTTATTTAAAATAGTTATGAGTGATTAATTAGGCAGAAAAGTTGTTTTTACCCTTATATACAACCTAAAATATAAAATAATAATTATAATTGTATTAAATGCTATGGAGGTCTTCTTTCTTCATATCTACATTTTTTATTTAGTTCCTTCTTTGATTTGGATGGTGCTTGCTTCAAAAGCGTCATAGGCATCTAAGAAAGCCTTCGCCATTGCTCATCCTAATCCCCATAGCATTAATCCTAATTCCTATTGCAAAATTAAATTTATGTGGGAAAAGTAAATCTAACTACACCTACAAAGTAGAGGTTACTTAAATACATATAATTAGAAATTTAAATTATAATTTGGACTTAGCTACACATGGGTAACTAAGCCCACTTATCTGACTTGGATTATGTTAAGGATTTAAGCAACCTACAAAAGAGCATTCACATTTATTTTAAGCATCCCTTAAGCATAATCCTTTGCAAAAACATGATTAGGCTAATATTGGCCTATCATCCAGTCTATGAAGCATACACTTTAACATCCAATCTAAAATAATAAATCATAAAAAAACATACATCATATGATACACCATCCTAACTTAGAGCTAAAAGTGGTGACTTAATTCTAAATTTTGTATTAAGGCTTGTGTGGTAAGTCTTGTTAGGCATTAGTGTTGTATTTTCTAAGTGTAGAAAGATTCAATTTAACATGAAAGGTTGATTTCACTTGAAGTAGTTTAATTAGTTTAAGAATTTTAATTTGTGTTTTCTTTTGTTTCATTTGATTACACTTAGCAACTAAGTGTAATAAAGAGGAAAAGAGGATTTCCTCTTTTATCTCTACCTAAGTCACTTTCTAAAGTATATTAATTTGAATTAGTTCTCTTTAGTGAATGGCTTATTAAATGATTTAATTAATCCTAGGTTTAGGTTCACTTTAAATAATCCTATTCAAAATAAAAGGCATCTTAAGATAATTTTAAATGAATTACTACCACATGACATATATTAAATCATTCCTTTCCATCACATGTAACATGCATAAAATTTAACTAAGTGTATCTCTACATGCAACATATTTTTATTAAATGATGAATGTATGTGTATGTTTAGAATTTATCTTTTATTTGATTGGATTATTTAAACATATTAATTTAAAACTTTATCCAAATTCTTATGCAAAAAGGACATAAGAATAAAATTATATAGGCATGTGCCATTGTTAAACCAGGGAAGTGAGGTAATCAAATAACCTTCTTTGAGCTAGCTAAAATCTTGTATTCTTTGGATGCCCAGACTATATACCCATTTGCATTCAAACATATGTAAATTTGTATACATGAACATAGGAAGTAAGCTCCAAATCATATGGCTAATTAATTCAACCACTTATTCAATTATGAATGCATGCAATTTTTATGTAAAATGGGATTTTCAATCACTAATCACATATACAAATACAAGTACAAAAATATTGGCAAGTACATATCATTATTAAACCAGAAAATAATCAAATGACCTCCTTGGGGCTAACTAAAGCCTTGTATTCCCCAGATGTCTAGACTATATACTTGCTTTTCTTGGACACCCAAGGATGTATACATAAAATGAGGGAAAGAAAACCATGCAAAGATTCTATTTTTTTAATTGAATAATTTATATATATGAATTAAAGCTTTATCCAAATTCTAATAAAATATATAGAGAATGAAATCAAATGCGCGTATTGTTAAACTAAGTGATATAATCAAATGACCTCCTTGAGGCTAGCTAAAGCCTCATGTTCCCGGGATGTCGGTATATACCCATTACCATTCAATCTTATATAAATCAACACATGAATAGAAAAGAGAACTCAACATTCATACACTTAAGCTATAAGCACATGAATTTCTTATATATTTATAACTAGCATCAGAACACATATTATTATTGATTTATAAGATTTTCAAATATACATTTAGATTTAACAGTGATAATAGCCATGCATATACTAAATTAAATCAACACATGCAAGCTTACAGAAAGGAAATGCCTTTTATTTTACTTGATTTTAAAAAGATGGATCCATGAATTCAAATGATATACCCAATTTAACCTGATTGGAAATAGGTTAATCAAATATAAGCATGTGATTCATTCAACCAAACTAGTTCTTAAGATAATCAAATCAAACAAGATTATTTAAAGCAAACCAAAGCTTCTTTATTAATTAAGTTTTGGATTTGATTTGATTTAAAAGGAGAAGAGAAATCATCACTTTCTATTTTAAAACCATTCCCACATTAGTGGTTTGATTTAATTTAAGGAAATGCAATTAAGTTGATTATATGGGTTAATTAAGTTGAACCCTTAATCAGATGAATTAATTACCCTTACCTATGTCACCTTAAAGTAATTAATAAAATAATTATGAGCCAACATGATATGCATGGAAAATAAACTTGCAATGATCCTAGAAAATAAAAGGGGCTTAATGCAATTAGCTCATGATTAATAGTTAATTAGATTAAGGGACTTAATTAATTACTCTTATGGTTTTCCCATACATGTGGACTAACCATAATTTCATTAAACTCCTTTAGGTTATTAAACACCTAAGATCAACACCATGATTTAATTAATTAAGGTCTGATGTGATTATGATTTCAATTTGATTAAGTGATTTAATTAATTAGTTAAATTTTAATTAATTTCATTTTAAAAAGGGTGAAATGAACTTAGGAAAGGGGTCCCAACCTATTCCTTAGTTCACCTACTATTGAACAATGATTAATAAATGTAATTAACCAATTTGTTATTATTCATGGGATTAATAAATCATTAATTAACTTAAAAGAGTAATCAAGATTTAATTAGTCAATTTCCTAATTAAGTGAGCAATAAATCTCAAGAAAATCATGTGAGGTACAGGTCATCCCATTAAATTAACCAACAAAATTTGGGATTAATTGTAAGTAATTAAGAGTAATTAAGCTAATTAATTTTATAATTAAACCTTAATTAAACCATAATTATTATTCAAAATTAGGTAAGATCATTTTTAATTAATTCTCCTCTGAAAGACCTTTAAAATGAGTATTTATTTGCATTTTTTTTATTTCTTTATGATTGTTTATGATTTTTAGATGTTTCATCCATTAAAAATAATTAATTAAGCCTAATTAAATCCTAATCCTATTGGCCTCATGTAGTGCGCTTTTCACATGGCTCCGTGAGATTGGCTACTTAAAACTTATCTAACTTAGAGCCTTCGTGGCGGTGGCAGATGCATTTTGTCATGCGCCGCTCTAAGATTGGATGTCTACGATTAATTCCACAGCTTAATAGGATTAAATAAGATCGATCTAGCAGATCTAATCACAACTATCTATTTTGATCATGCAGAATAGACCATGCTTGATCTAATGTCATGAAAGTGAGGGAGAATGGAGTCCGTCCACCGTTGCTCACTTGATATGAGCTTACCTGAGCTTGAATCAACTCTAAAAGGATCCCACATCTTCACGACATCCATCAGAGGGGATCTAACAGTCAAGATCACATGAGATGCAAGTTTTCTTCAAAAAGCTCCAACCCATTTTTGCCTAAGGATTGATTTTGGAAGCACACCCGGTCAGAGCTCAAGATTGGTGGCTCGAATGATTGAGGAAGCTTCATCTAGTGGAGACAAAACCATGTTGAGTAACAATTGGATCAATTCCTGGATGTTCACTTAGAAGGCCATGAACTGATGATTTGGAGCTCAGCTTTGATTGAAGCCCCACCTTCGGTGCTTGAAATGCTTGGGAGATGATTCATTCTTGCTCAGCGAGTCCTAAGGAAGGTGCGTGTAAAGTTAATTTGATTTAGATGGAGAAATGGGGAAGTTTGGTCAAAAATGGGAGTGTCCTATTTCAGTATGAATAGCATTTTTGATCGAGGAATGAGCTTGGGGGCTGAGGGAATGGCTCTAGTAGCTTGTCTTGGGTAGCTAGGGATCTGAGGAATGATTTTTGTGTGTATTTGAGTGGAAACGAGGTGGTGTATTCCCTTCTTCATCTTGATTGGATAGTGGGATCGGCTATGGCTTCTAGTGGCCATCCGATCATCTCAAGGAGTTATGGGTGGTAGGGAGGAGGTGAGTTGGCTCAGCTTGGTTGGTTAAAGGTGTGGAGGTGGCTGCCAAAGAGGAATAATAGGTGTTTTATGGGTTTCAAATGCTCCAATGGGGAGGGTGATGTGATTTCACCTCCCATGGGTCATGGCCAATCCGACGACCCATTGGGTTAGGCTGGGCAATGTCCTAGGTGCCTAGGTGGTCCATTGGGAGAGTACTAAGTGACCAAGCAATGGAAATGAACTCTTACATGGGTGATTTGTCTCATGTGATTCCTTTGACTCTTGTAATGGTCATTTGGCATTGGATTTGATTTGGGCATATTTTAAATGAGAAAAGGGTGGGTTAGCCCAAATTTCAAGTCAATTGGAGTCGATTTGGTTAGTTTGGCTCAATTTGACTCATTTAGGTCAAATTATATTGGGTTGGGTCAAATTGGGTCAAGCCAAGGGTTTGTTGAAGTTCATATGATAATTTATGATGTTTTGGTTCAATTGGTTTGGTTTAGTTTGGCTTAGATTTGATTTTGGCTCATTTGAATTCATTTTAGTCAAATGGGTTAAGTTAACCAATTTGAACAAATTGGCCAAATTGGCTTGGTTTTGGTGTTGGTTTGGGTTTAGTTGACCAGTTGAAAGTGATTGTAGGCTTTGGTTTCAATTAATTTAGATTTGGTTTTGATTTAGGCCAACTTGAACCTTTAGGTCAATTTGGGCTAAGTAGGTCAATTGGGTTCAATTGGGTCCAATCATGGTTGTGGTCAAGTTCAATAATGAATTTGGAATGAACTTGATCCATTGGTTGCAATCAATTTGGTTTATATTTTTATTTAACCCAATTTGGTCTTTTAAGTCAATTTGGGTCAACTTGGGTCAAGAGGGCCAATTAGGTTTGGTTTGACTCAATTGAAGGTCAAGTCAAATTCAAATATTGATTTTTATTTGGAATGAATCATTATTTTTAAGTTGGCTTAGGTTTGGGTTCATATGGGTTAAGGGGTTGAATTTGTCAAATGACCAAGTTGACTTGGTTTGACCCAATTTATGATAGTTGATCAAGTTAGAGTGATCAACAATCATGATGGGAGGTTTTGATCGGCTTGGTTCAATCCAATTTGTGTAGGATTAGAACTTGGCTCAAATAGGACAAATTGGCCACTTTGGGTCAAGTGGACCAATTAGGTTTAGTTGGCTTGATTTTGGGTTGAGTTTGATTTAGTTGACTTTATATATGGATTTGGGATTGATATATAAATTCAATTGCAATTGGGGTTCAAATGGGTTTTGGATCATTTGAAAATTTCAAGTCAAAAGGGTTAAGTAAGTTTTGTCTTGGGTTGATTTTTGTTTGGCTTGATGATTGCAGATTTTATTTATATTTGTGAATATGATTGAAGGTATGATTGATTCATGAGAAAATTAATTAAATTTAGGTTTTGGAATGAAGGAATTTGGCTAAGTTCATGGAGTTGGGTCACATGGCTTAGGTTTTGATTTTGATTTAGTTTGATTTAGTTTAGATGATTTAAATGTATGTTTTATTTAAATTTGTAAAGATGATTGAAAATATGATTTATTTGTTAGAAAATCAATTGAGTTTGACTTGATTTGGATTAAGCTTTAGCTAAGTCCATGGGACAGGTCATATGGCTTAGGAAGAGTTTTTATTTAATTTGATTTAGTTTGATTTAGTTTAGATCATTTCAATGTAGATTTGATTTCTATTTAGAAAGATGATTGAAGATATAAATTGATTGAGAAAATCAATTGATTTTGGATTTATTTGGATTAAGATTTGGCTAAGTCCATGGGATAGGTAATATGGCTTAGGAAGGGTTTCAAGTTTGGATTTGATCATGGGCTTGAATCATTTGGTTTTGGAATTTGGGTTTGGATTTGGAATTTGATGTTTGAATTGATCTTGAGGTTTGGTTTGAGAAGGTAAACATGGATTGGATTTGGGTTGTAGGGTAGGTTGATTATCCTAATCCCTAAGATAACCATATGGTTAACCCTTCTAAGTCATTAGGCTTAGGTTAAGTGTTTACCTAATTGTTAGAAGTACCTTATTACTAGGAAAGTCTTAGTGTCTAGAAGACTCTTAAGACTAAGATGGGAAGATTGAATCTGCACACCAAAAGTGAGATCAACAGGCCTTAGGATCCATAGTGTTGCCCATGGAGATAGATGATTGGGTGACCGAAGGCAAGTTTCACATTATAGACTGCGGAACATCTTTCAACACTTTGTTTGGGAGACCATGGATGCATGAGAACAACATAGTTCCATCCTCTACATCAGTGAAGTTCCTGAGAGGTGGGATCATTCTATGTCAAAGGTGATTTCATGACATTTACAGTTCACGAGGTCAGCATATATGAGGATGAGGCTTACTACCTCCCTCAAAATCAACAAGTCTATTATCGTGACCTTGGCCAAAGTTTAAAAATAAAAGAAAAAGAAAAAGAAAAAGAAAAAGAAAATGAAAAATAAAAGAAAAGAGAAAATGAAAAATAAAATAAAAGGGAGTGAAGAAAGACATGGAGGAGGAAGTGGAGCATGACATTAGATTTAACCCACAGTTTGTTACTCCATTCGAACATATGGAAAGGACTACCACCTCCAGGCGGGGAAGAGGAAGTTCAAGGTAGTCCCAAGGGTGGAAAACCTTTTATTGGCCACCCAATAAAATATGTCACTACTAGAGTACACATTATCCATATAAACTTAAAATCTAGTTCTTAGGATGAGTCTTATATGGCTAACACACCGGTAGCTCATCTAGCTTTCCCTGAGGTGACACTTGAGCAGGATAGTGATGACCGCTCCAAAGCAAAGTGTAAGTGTATCCAAGTCTATATGTGAAACAGTTAGGCATCTTGGGAACCTTAACCTAACCCCATTTTCCTCTCAAAATCAGGGTTTTTATAATTAAGGAAGCCCCTAAGTCATCCACAGGTGTGAAGACTCAGAGGTTCTTTTGGGAGCATCATACTCAAGTCAAGAATTTGATGTAGAACTTGAGGATGATTCATATAAAGATTTAATAGAATTACCTTTTGATTGGTACTTGCCTTTTGTTCATAATTTAGCAAAGAAAGGGTTAATCTCACATACTTGGTCAAGGTATAGGTTAGACTACTTCATAAGAATATAAAAGAACAAATGCAAAAGCTCTCAATCAAGACCGAGACTAGGATTCTAGGTTATAGTTTAGGTTTAGGTATTTATTTATTTTATTTTAGTTTAGTATTTATTTTTTATTTTATTTTGGGTTTAGGTTTAGGTTATAGTTTAGGTTCTAATTTTATTTTATTATTTAATTTTATTTAGATTTAAGTTTTTTTATTTATTTTATTTTTAGTTTTTATTTAGCATAGGTTTAGGTTTCCAAGTTTTTAGGGATTCGGGGTTAGGGTTTAGGGGTCAAGGTTTAGGGTTTAGGGTTAGTTTTTGGGTTTAAGGTTGGGGTTTCTTATTTATGTATTTTATTCTTTTTTTAAATTAAGTAAATTGGTAGGTTTAGGTTTATGTAATTTATTTTTTATTTATTTGAGTTTAATTTATTTTTTATTTTTATTTTGGTTTATTTTTATTTTTATTTAGTTTAGTTTATTTATTTTAGGTTTATTTATTTTAATTTTGGTTTTATTTTAGTTTTTCTTTGGTTGATTTCTTTTTTTAAGTTTAGTTTTATTTTTAGTTTGTTTTAGGTTTAGGTTTATTTTATTTTTAGGTTTAAGTTTAGGTTTTAATTTATTTTGTTGTTAGGTTTGGTTTTAGGTTTTCATTTTAGGCTTATTTTTTTAGGTTTTATTTTATTTTGTTTAGGTTTTGGTTTATTTTAGTTTATTTTATTTTATTTAGTTTAGCTTAGGTTTAGGTTTAGGTTTAGTTTATTTTAGTTTAGGTTTAGGTTTTTTAGTTTAGGGTTTAGGTTTTATTTAGGTTTTATTTAGGTTTAGTTTTTATTTATTTTTATTTTTTTATTTATTATATGTTTATTTCATTTTTATTTTAAGTTTAGCTTTTATTTTATTTAGGTTATTAATTTTTTAATTTTGTTTAGGATTTTATTTATTTTATTTTAGTTTAATTTTTAGTTTTTTTATTTTCTTTTTAGGTCTAGGTTTAGGTTTATGTTTAGCTTAAGGTTTTGGTTTATGTTTTTATTTTTTATTTTTTTATTTAATTTTGGTTTTATTTTTTTAATTTATTTTATTTTTAAGTTTTATTTAGTTTAAGTTCATGTTTATATCTTTTTAGGGTTTAAGGTTTAGGGTTTAGGTTAATTTATGGTTAGTTGTGGGTTTAGTGTTTAGGGTTTAGGGTCAGTTTAGGGTTGGTTATGGGTTTAGGGTTTTTTTTTGTTTAAGGGTTTAGGGTTTAGGATTTAGTGTTTAGGTTTTATGGTTTAGGGTTTAGGGTTTAGGTTTTAGGGTTTAGGGTTTAGGGTTTTTAGGGTTTTGGGTTTAAGGTTTTTGGGTTTTTTTTTTAACAGAGAATAAATTCAGATTCAGCATTACTTCTTTTCAATTTCATCAACCAAGTAACACATCAAGTTTTAGACACAAGCTACAACATAGATAAAAAATGAGCACACATAGAGCAAATTAAAATCCTAAATAACTAATCTCTACTATAATACAGTTCCATAAGTAAGGTGGATCGATTGTTCTTATTTCTTAGTTCCCCCAGAACCAGCGGCCTCTAAGTTGAGGATCCACCATCATATCCCGATCTCTCCCTCGTGACCACCAGTTGTAACCACCATCGCTCCTCCCCGCCATAACCACTACTCAACCACCTCCATATCCACCTCCCAGATCCCCCACCACCACTGTGATAATTATGGCCTGCCTTTGCCTCCCACCGATCTAGACTAGCCGGTTGATGGTGAAGTTTCGACATCAAGGTTCAGCCCATTCTTAGGGTTTAGTTTAGTTTATTATGTTTTAGGGTTTAGGTTTATTTTTTAATTTATTTAGTTTCTTTAGGTTTAAGTTTAGGGCTTAGGGTTTAGGGTTTAGGTTTAAGGTTTAGGGTTTAGGGTTTAGGGTTAGGGTTTAGGGTTTAGGGTTTAGGGTTTATGCTTTTAGGCTATAAGGGTTTAGGGTTTAGGGTTAAGTTTTAGGATTTAGGGTTTAGGGTTTTTCAAGGTTTAGGGTTTATGGTTAGGATATAGGGTTGTAAGTTTAGGATTTAGGTTTATTTATTATATTTATTTAGTTTAGTTTATTTATTTTAATTTATTTTTTATATTTAGGTTTAGGTTTAGGTTTATTTTATAGTTGTGTTTTATCTTTATTTTATTTTTGAGGTTTATGTTTTATTTATTTATTTTTAGGCTTAGGTTTATGTTTTTATTTTATTTTTTTAGATTTAAGTTTTAGGTTTTTATTTTAGGTTTATTTTTATTTCTTATTTTTTAATTTAGGTTTAGGTTTATTTTTTGTTTATTTTATTTTATTTAGTTTAGGTTTAGGTTTAGGTTAAGTTTATTTTAGGTTTATTTTAGGTTTTTTTTATTTTAGTTTTTTTATTTTTGTTAAAGTTTAGGTTTATTTTAATTTGTTTATTTTATTATTATTTTAGGTTAGTTTTTTTTTTAGTTTAGGGTTTAGGTTTTATTTTTTATTTATTTTTATGTTTTATTTTATGTTTATTTTTTAGGTTTATGTTTTTATTTAGTTTTATTTTATTTTATTTTAGATTTATTTTATTTTTATTATACTTTTACTTTTTATTTTATTTAGATTTTTTATTCTTATGTCTATTATATTTTTTAGTTTAGTTTAAGTTTTTATTTATTTTATTTTATTAGTTTATTTTATTTCATTTTTATGTTTAGCTTTAGGTTTTAGTTAAGGTTTTTATTTTCTTTTATTTAGGTTTAGATTATTTTACATATTTTATTTTTAGGTTTTATTTAGTTTAGGTTTAGGTTTTTAGGTTTTAAGGGTTTAGGGTTTAGGTTTTAAGGTTTAGGGTTTTAGGGTTTAGTGTTCTATGGTTTAGGGTTTAGAGTTAAGGTTTATGGTTTAGGGTTTAAGGGTTAGTGTTTAGGCTTTAGGGTTTAGGGTTTTTAGGGTTTAGCATTTAAGGTAAGCTTAGGGTGTAGGGTTTTTATTTTTAAAGAAAATTACATAAATCAATAGGTTTAGGTTTATTTAGTTATTATTTATTTATTTTAGTTTATTTTAATTTTAATTTTTATTTTGGGTTTAGGGTTTAAGGTTTTAGGATTTAGGGTTTAAGGTTTATGATTTAGGCGTTAGGCTTTAGGGATTAGGGTTTTTAGGGTTTGGGGTTTAGAGTTTAGAATTTAGGTTTTAGGTTTAGGGTTCAGGTTTTAGTTTTGGGTTTTTTTTAATAGGGAACAAATTCAGATTCAACATTTCTTCTTTTTGATTTTTTCAACCAATTAACACAGCAAGTGTTTTATGACACAAGCGATGACATAGATCAAAGATGAGTACGCATAGAGCAAATCAAAAATCCTCGATAACTAGAACCATATATATAAAGACAGTTATAAGTGGCGGTCAGTTAGTCATTCTTGGTTTCTCTAGTTCCTATCAAACCACCTCCTCTCGAGTAGCTGGATTCACCATCATATCCCTGATCTCTCCCTGCTCACCATGGATATAACCTCCATCGCTCTTCCCACCTCCATAACCACCACTTCTCTGACCACCACCTCCATATCCACCACCTCAGATCCCCCCACCACCACTACGATATCGCCTTCACCTTTCCCTACACTATCTAGGCTGAGGATCGACTGATGTTCTTGTCAAGGTTGCCCATTCTTGGTTTAAGTTTTGGTTTAGTTTATTTTAGGTTTAGGTTTAAGTTTTATTTATTTTAATTTAATTTATTTTAGTTTAGGTTTAGGTTTATTTTATTTTATTTATTTTAGGTTTAGGTTTAGTTTTTATTTAATTTAATTTTAGGTTTATTTAATTTTATTTTATGTTTAGGTTTGATTTTATTTATGTTTTATATTTTTTATGTTTATTTTATTTTCTAGTTTAGTTTAGGTTTTTATTTTATTTATTTTATGTTATTTTATTTAGGTTTAGGTTTTTTTATTTTTTTATTTTTAGGCTTAGGTTTTATTTAGTTTATGTTTAGGTTTTTAGGCTTTTAGGGTTCTGGGTTTAAGGTTTAGGGTTTGGGGTTTAAGATTTAAGGTTGTAGGTTTTAGGGTTTAGGGTTTAGGGCTTAGAGATTGGAGTTTAGGGTTTTAGTTTTTGGGTTGTAGGTTTTAGGGTTTAAGGTTTAGGGTTAGGGTTTAGGGTTTAGAGTTTAGGGTCATAGGGTTTAGGGTTTAGGGTTTAGTGTTTAGGGTATAGGGTTTAGGGTTTAAGGTTTTAGTGTTTAGGGTTTTAACATTTTGGGTTTAAGGATTTGAGGGTTTAGGGTTTAGGGTTTAGGGTTTAAATTTAGTTTTAGGTATAGGGTTCAAGGTTAGGGTTTATTTTATTTACTTTATTTTTTAAATTAAAAGTGGGTTTATGTTTATTTAGTTTATTTTGATTTATTTTAGTTTAATTTACTTTCATTTTTATTTAGGTTTAATTTTAATTTTAATTAGTTTAGTTTATTTATTTTATGTTTATTTATTTTAGTTAAGGTTTTATTTTTATTTTTTTAGGTTTAGCTTTAGATTTACATTTACTTGTTAGTTTAGTTTTATTTTTATTTTTATTTTTATTTTTACATTTTTAAGTTTAAGTTTTTTTTTAAGGTTTAGGTTTAGGTTTTTATTTTATTTTTTTAGGTTTAGGTTTTAGGTTTATTTTTTGGTTTATTTATTTTAGTTTAGTTTAGTTTAGTTTAGTTTAAGTTTAGGTTTAGGTTTTTTTTTTAAATTTAGGGTTTAGGTTTTATTTATTATTTATTTTTAGGCTTATTTTTTAGGTTTAGGTTTTTATTTATTTTATTTCAGTTTATTTTTTATTTTCTATTTTATTTTATTTTAAGGTTTAGGTTTAGGATTAGGTTTTTGTTTAGGTTCTTATTTTGTTTTATTTTCATATTTTATTTAGGTTTAGGTTTTTTTTTTTTTTTTTTTTATTTTAGGTTTTATTTAATTTAGGTTTAGGTTTTAGGTTTTAGGGTTTAGGGTTTATGGTTTAGGGTTTAGGGTTAGGGTTTTTTATTTATGTGTTTTATTTATTTTATTTTTAATTTTTTTTAAATTAAGTAAACTGGTAGGTTTAGGTTTATTTAGTTTATTTTTTATTTATTTGAGTTTATTTTATTTTTTATTTTATTTAGATTTATTTTATTTTTATTTAGTTTAGTTTATTTATTTTAGCTTTATTTATTTTAATTTGGGTTTTATTTTAGTTTATTTTTGGTTCAAATTTATTTTTAGTTTAGTTTTTTTTTATTATTTTTTTAGGTTTAGATTTTATTTTATATATTTTTTTTTTATTTTGGCTTAGGTTTTTATTTTAATTTTTTAGGATTTTGTTTTAGGTTTTTATTTTAGGTTTATTTTTAGGTTTTATTTTTAGTTTAGGTTTACTTTTAGTTTATTTTATTTTATTTAGTTTAGGTTTAGGTTTAGGTTTAGTTTATTTTAGGTTTTGGTTTTGTTTATTTTAGTTTAGGTTTAGGTTTATTTTAATTTTATTTTAGGTTTAGATTTTTTTTAGTTTTGGGTTTATGTTTTATTTTTATTTTATTTTTTAGTTTTATTATTTAGGATTAGGTTTTCATTTGGTTTTTATTTTATTTCTTTTAGGTTTATTTCATTTTTATTTTAGGTTTAACTTTTATTTTACTTAGGTTGTTTATTTTTTTTACTTTAATTTAGGATTTTATTTAATTAATTTTAGTTTAGTTCTTATTTTTTTATTTTCCTTTTAGGTTTAGGTTTATGTTTTGGTTTATGTTTTTATTTTATTATTTTATTTAATTTTAGTTTAGGTTTTTTTATTTATTTTATTTTTAGGTTTTATTTAGTTTAGGTTTAGGTTTTTATCTTTTTAGGGTTTAGGGTTTAGGGATTAGGGTTAGTTTAGGGTTAGTTGTGGGTTTAAGGTTTAGAGTTTTGGGTTTAGGATTTAGGGTTTAGGGTTTAGTGTTCAAGTTGTAGGGTTTAGGGTATATGTTTTTAAGGTATAGGGTTTAGAGTTTAGGGTTTAGAGGTATTATGGTTTGGGTTTAGGTTTTAGGTTTAGGGTTTAGGTTTTAGTTTAGGTTTAGGATTTTTGTTTTTTTTGACAGAGAACAAATTCAGATTCAACATTTCTTTTTTTCAATTTCATCAACCAAGTAACACACCAAGTTTTCTAAGACAAAAGTGACAACATAGACAAAAAAATGAGCACGCATATAGAAAATAAAAAATCCATGATAACTAGTGTCATCTCTACTGTAATGACACAATTTCATAAGCAGCAGATTGGATCAGCTATTCTTCAATTTCTCCAGTTCCCATCAGATCCACCCTGGCCTCTTAAGTAGTCAGATCCACCATCATATCCCCGATCTCTCCCTCCTCCACCACCATGGTTGTAACCTCCATCGCTCCTCCCGACTTCATAACCACCACTACTTCGACCACCACCTCCATATGCACCTCCAGATCCCCCACCACCACTGCGATAACTATGACCTTCGCCTTTGCCTCCATTGCCAGATCTAGACTGAGCCTGGTTGACGGTTGTGTTCCTACCCTTAAGGTTCTGCCCATTCTTAGGGTTTAGGATTTAGGGTTTAGGTTTAGGGTTTTTGGTGTTTTTTTTAATAATGAACAAATTCAAATTTAACATTTCTTCTTTTCAATTTCAACAACTAGGTAACAAACCAGGGAAGTGAGGTAATCAAATGACCTCCTTGGGGCTAGCTAAACCCTTGTGTTCCCGGGATGTCTAGACTATATACCCATTACCATTTAACCTTATATAAATCAATACATGAACAGAAGAAAGAGAACCTAACATTCATTCAGTTAAGTTATAAGCACATGCATTTCTTATGTATTTTTAGCTAGCATCATAAAACATATTATTATTCATTTATAAGCTTTTGAAAATATAGATTTAGATTTAATAGTGGTAATAGCCAAGCATATATAAATTAAATCAACACATGCAAGCTTACATAAAGGTAATCCATTTTATTTTACTTGATTTTGAAAAGATGGAAGCATGAACTCAAATGACATACCAAATTTAACATGATTGGAAAGAGGAAAATTAAATATAAACATGTGATTCATTCAACCAAACTAGTTCTTAATGACAATCAAATCAAATAAGATTATTTAAAGCAAACCAAAGATTCTTAATTAATTAAGTTTTGGATTTGATTTGATTTAAAGAGGAGAAGAGAAATCATCACTTACTGTTTTAAACCCATTCCCACATTAGTGATTTGATTTAATTTAAGGAAATGTAATTAAGTTGATTATATGGGTTAATGAAGTAGAACCCTTAATTAGATGAATTAATTACTCTTACCAATGTCACCTTGAAGTAATTAACTAAATAATTATGATCCAACATGATATGCATGGAAACTAAACTTGCAATGATCCTAGGAAATAAAAGGAGCCTAATCCAATTGGCTCATGATTAATATTTAATTAGATTAAGGGACTTAATTACTCTTATGGTTTTTTTGACATGTGGACTAACCATAATTTCATTAAACTCCTTTAGGTTATTAAACATCTAAAGATCTTCCCCATGACTTTAATGTATGATGTGATTATGATTTCAATTTGATTAAGTGATTAAATTAATTAGTTAAATCTTAATTAATTTCATTTAAAAAAAAGAAGAAGAAATGAACTAAGGGAAAGGGGTCCCAACCATATTCCTTAGTTCACTTACTATTGAACAATGATTAATAAACTTAATTAACCAATTTATTACTATTCATGGGATTAATTAATCATTAATTAACTTAAAAGAGTAGTTAAGGTTTAATTAGTCAATTTTCTTAATTAAGTGAAAAATAAATCCCAAGAAAATCATGGGAGGCAGAGGCCATCCTATTAAATTAACCCACAAAATTTAGGATTAATTGGTTAAGTGATTTAAAGTAATTAAGTAATTAATTTTGTAATTAAACCTTAATTATAGTTCAAAATTAGTTATGATCATTTTTAATTAATTCTCCTCTGAAATACCTTTAAAATGAGTATTTGTTTTGCATTTTTTATTTCTTTATGATTTTTTATGATTTTTAGAAGTTTCAACCATTAAAAATAATTAATTAAGCCTACTTAAAGGCTAATCCTAGTGGTGGACGTGGCACACTTTCCATGTGGCACCGTAGGATTGGTACTTAAAATTTCTTTATGCCCTGCATTGGAATGACACTTTTCTCTTCTATCGTCTGATCTAAGATCGGATGGCTACGATTAATCTCATAGCTTAATAGGGTAAATCAAATCGATCTAGTGGATCTAATCATGACCATCCATTGCAAACATGTGGAACGGATGGTGCTTGATCTAACGTCATGCGAGTGAGGGAGAATGAAGTCTGTTCGCCATTAAGTTTTGTGATTTAGGTTTATTTTTTAATTTATTTAGTTACTTCAGGTTTAGGTTTAGGGTTTAGGTTTTAGGGTTTAGGGTTTAGGGTTAAGGGTTTAGGGTTTAGGGTTTCTAGTTTTAGGGTGTATTCTTGTAGGGTTTAGGGTTTAGGGTTAGGGTTTAGGGTTTATGGTTTAGGGTTTTCTATGGTTTAGACTTTATGGTTGTAGGTTTAGGGTTTATGGTTTTTTTTTTAAAATTAAGTAAACCAGTAGGTTAGGTTTATTTAGTTTAGTTTATATTTATTTTAGTTTACTTTTTTTTAAATTTTTTATTTTAGTTTATTTATTTTAGGTTTATTTCTTTTTAGTTTTTTTTTTTATTTTAGTTTAATTTTAGGTTTAGGTTTAGGTTTAGTTTTATTTTTAATTGAGTTTTTTTTTATTTTATTATTTTAGGTTTAGGTTTTATTTTTATTTTAGGTTTATGTTTTATTTTTTTAGGTTAGGTTTTAGGTTTATTTTACATTTTATTTTTAATTTTGGTTTAGGTTTATTTATAGTTTATTTTATTTTATTTAGTTTAGGTTTAGGTTTAGGTTTTTTTTATTTTAGTTTAGTTTATTTTAGGTTTATTTTAGTTTAGGTTTAGGTTTATTTTATTTTGTTTATTTTATTTTATTTGGTTTAAGTTTTTTTTAGTTTATGGTTTAGGTTTTATTTTTATTTATTTTAGGTTTATTTTTAGGTTTAGGTTTTATTTAGTTTTAATTTTTTATATTTTAAGTTTATTTTATTTTTATTTTATTTCTAAATTTTTTATGTAGGTTTTTTATTCTTAGGTTTATTTTATTTTTTAGTTTAGTTTAGGATTTTATTTATTTTATTCTAGTTTTTTAAAAAAAATTTATTTTATTTTATTTTTAAGTTTAGGTTTAGGTTTTAGTTTATTATTTTATTTTATTATAATTTTGTTTGGTTTGGTTTAAGTTTATTTATTTATTTTATTTTTTATGTTTTATTTAGTTTAGGTTTAGCTTTTAGCTTTTTAGGGTTTAGGGTTTATGGTTTAAGGTTTAGTTTAGGTTTGGGGTTTAGGGTTTAGTTTTGGGTTTAGGTTGGGGGGTTGGGTTTTGGTTTAGGGTTTAGGGTTTGGGTTTTAGGTTTAGGGTTCAGGTTTTAGTTTAGGGTATAATGTTTTTGGTTTTTTTAACAAAAACAAATTAAGAATCATCATTTCTTCTATTCGATTTCATCAACCAAGCAACATACTAATTTTTCTAAGACACAAGCGATGACATTGATAAAAAAGAGAACCTATAATGCAAATCAAACACCTAGATAACTAGAACCATCTCTATTATAAAGACATAATTCCATAAGCTGTAGATCAGATCGACCGTTCTTCAGTTTCTCCAGTTCCCATCAAAACCACCCCGGCCACTCGAGTAGCGGGATCCACCATCATATCCCATATCTCTCCCTCCGACATCGCCACAATTGTAACCTCCGTCACTCTTCCCGCCTACATAACCACTACTGCTATGACCACCACCTCCATATCCACTAGCACCTCAAGATCCGCCCCCAACACCATGATAATCATAGCCTCCACCTTCGCCTCCACCGCCAGATCTAGACTAAGCCTGGTTGATGGTGTTGTTCTGCCATCAAGGTTCTACCCATTCTTAGGGTTTAGGTTTAGGTTTAGGTTGATTAGTTTTAGGGTTTAGGTTTAAGGTTTGGGGTTTAGGGTGGTGGGTTAGGGTTTAGGGTTCAGGGTTTAGAGCTTTTGTGTTTATGATTTTAGGGTTTAAGAATAAGGGTTTAGGGTTTAGGGTTTAACATTTTTAGGGTTTAGGGTTTAGGGTTTAGGATTTAAGGTTTTGTTATTTTTTAATTAAGTAAATCGACAGCTTAGGTTTAATTAGTTTATTTTATTTATTTTATTTTATTTTATTTTATTTTTTATTTAGGTTTATTTATTTTTTCATTTATCTATTTTAGGTTTATTTATTTTAGCTTTGGCTTTTTATTTTAGGTTTTTGTTTCTTTACGTTTTGGATTATGTTTATTTTTAGTTTAGTTTTATTTTTATATTCTATTTTAAATTTAGGTTTATATTTTTATTTTTAGGTTTAGGTTTAGATATTAATTTTATTTTTAAGGTTTAGGTTTTAGGTTTTTATTTTAGGTTTATTTCTAGTTTTTATTGTTTACTTTATGCTTAGGTTTATTTTATTTTATTTAGTTCGTTTAGGTTTAGTTTATTTTAGGTTTAGGTTTTTTATTTATTTTAGTTTATTTTATTTTAGTTTATTTTATTTTATTTTATTATTTATTTTGGTTTAGTTTTTGTTTTGTTTAGGGTTTTTATTTATATTTTTAAGTTTATTTTGGTTTAGGTTTTATTTATTTTTATTTTATTTTAGGTTTAGTTTTATTTTATTTTATTTAGGTTTTTTATTTTAAATTTAGATTTAGGTTTTGTTCAATTTTTTTATTTTGAGTAGATATTTTATTTTATTTTTAGTTTATTTAGGTTTATGTTATTTTATATAAACTATTTTAGGTTATTTAGTTTAGGTTTAGGTTTTAGTGTTTTGGTTTTGGTTTAGGGTTTTAGGTTTAGGGTTTAGGATTTGGGTTAGGGTTTGTATTTAGTTAGGGTTTAGGGTTTTAATTTTATTTTTTAAATTAACCAAATCGATGTTCAAATTTATTTAATTTATTTAGTTTATTTTTTATTTTTATAGTTTATTTTATTTTTTTATTTTATTTATGTTTACTTTTTATTTTATTTATTTGTTTATTTATTTTAGTTTAGTATTTTATTATTTTATTTTTTTAGATTTGGTTTAAGTTTAATTTTAGTTGAGTTTTATTTTTTAATTTTATTTTTAGGATTATACTTTATTTTTTAGGTTTAGGATTTGGTTTTTATTTTATTTTTTCTAGTTTTTTTTTGCCTTTTATTTTAGGTTTACTTTAGGTTTTATTTAGTTTAGTTTTGGTTTAGTTTTATTTTAATTTATTTTATTTAGTTTTGTTTAGGTTTAGGTTTAGTTTATTTTAGTTTTATTTATTTTAGTTTAGTTTATTTTAGTTTTAGTTTAGGTTTTATTTTATTTATTTATTTTATTTTAGGTTTAGGTTTTATGTTTTATTAATTTTAGGTTTTATTTTAGGTTTAGGTTTTCATTTAGGTTTTATTTTATTTTATTTTAGGTTTATCTTAGGTTTATTTTATTTTTATTTTATTTATTTTGTGTTATTTAGGTTTTAATTCTTAAGTTTATTTTATTTTTGTTATATTTGGTTTTATTTATTTTATTTTAGTTTAATTTATTTTATTTTAGGTTTAAGTTTATTTTACTTTAGGTTTTATTTTTTTTTATTTTATTTATTTATTTATTAATTTTATTTTAGGTTTTATTTAGTTTAGGTTTAAGTTTTAGTATTTTAGGGTTTAGGTTTAGTTAAGGTTTAGAGTTTAAAGTTTAGGGCCTGGTTGGATTTGTGGGTTTTAGATTGTGGTTTTTGGTAGTTTAGGTTTTGTTTTAGTAGGGAGGTTTGGTTTATGGGTTTTAGTTTAGGAGTTTGGGGTGGGGATTAGGGTGGTATAGTGGTTTAGGTTGGTGGGAGGTTTAGGAGTGGCCTGGGTGGTGTTTGGGTTTAGCAGGGTTTAGTAGGTTTGGTTTAGGGTTTAGAGTGGTAGGGTTTAATTTAGGGTTTGTGGGTAGATTTAGGTTAGGTTTAGGGGTTAAGAGGTTGAGTTTAGGATTTTTAGGGTTTATTTAGGGTTTAGGGTTTTAGGGTTTTAGGTTTTAGGTTTGATTTAGGGTTTATGGTTTTCATTTTTTAAAATAAGCAAACCCATAGTAGGTTTATTTAGTTTATTTTTATTTATTTTAGTTTATTTTTTTTATTTTATATATTTTATTTATTTTAGGTTTATTTATTTTAGTTTAGGTTTTATTTTAGTTTATTTTTTAGGTTTAAGTTTAGGTTTATGTTCATTTTTTAATTGAGTTTTATTTTTATTTTAATTTTAAGGTATAGGATTTATTTTTTATTTTTTGGTTTATGTTTAGGATTTTATTATATTTTTTATGTTTAGGTTTTAAGTTTTTATTTTAGGTTTATTTTTAGGTTTTATTTTTTAGTTTAGGTTTAGGGTTATTTTTAGTTTATTTTATTTTATTTAGTTTACATTTAGGTTTAGGTTAAGTTTAGTTTAGGTTTTGGTTTAAGTTTTATTTAAGTTAGTTTAGTTTATTTTAGTTTAGGTTTAAGTTTATTTTAATTTGTTTATTTTATTTTAATTTAGGTTTAGATTTTTTTTAGTTTAGGGTTTAGGTTTTAGTTTTTATTTATTATTTGGTTTTATTTTTAGGGGTTTTTTTTAGGTTTAAGTTTTTATTTTGTTTTTATTTTATGTTATTTTAGGTTTATTTTATTTTATTTTACTTTTAGTTTTATTTTAGCTAGTATTTTATTGTTAGGTTTATTTTATTTTTAGTTTTAGGTTATTTTATTTTAGGTTATTTTATTTTATTTTAACCTTTAAGTTTAGCTTTTAGTTTAGGTTTTATTTTATTATTATTTTAATTTTGTTTAGGTTTAGGTTTTCTTATATATAATTTATTTTAGGTTTTATTTAGTTTAGGTTTAGGTTTATAAGTTTTATGATTTAGATTTAGGATTTAAGGTTTTAAGGTTTAGGGTTGTGGTTTTAGGGTTTAGTGAGTTTAGGGTAGGGTTTAGGGTTGAGGGTTTGGGTTGAGGTTTATGGTTTTGGGTTTAGGGTTTAGGGTTAGCATGGGTTTAGGGTTTTTGTTAAATTAAGCAAACCAGTAGGTTAGTTTATTTTTATTTATTTTAGTTAATTTTATTTTTATTTTTATTTATGTTTATTATTTTATTTTTATTTATGTTTTATTCATTTATTTTATTATTTTATTTGGTTAGGTTTTATTTATTTATTCTTAGTTTATTTTAATTTTTTATTTTATTTTATTTAGGTTTAGGATTTTATTTCATGTTTTATTTTATTTAGGTTTAGTTTAGGTTTTATTTAGTTTAGGTATGTTTTTTTATGAATTAGGATTTATGACTTAAGGTTGTAGGTTTTAGGGATTAGGGTTTAGGGTTTGGGATTTAGGGTTTAGGGTTTAGATTTTATTTGTGGTTTAGAGTTTAGGTTTAGGGGGTTTAGTTTAGTGGTTTGGGGTTGGTATGGAGGTGGTTATGGAGTTTAGGTTTAGTGGTTTAGGGTGGTGGTTTAGGGTGGGGTTTAGTGGTTTAGGGTTTAGTGGTTTAGGTTTAGAGTAGGGTGAGTTTAGATTTAGGTTTAGTTTTTAGGGTTTATGATTTAGGGTTTTTTATTATTATTTTATTTATTTTTTAATTTTTTTAATTATTATTTTTTGTTTAATGTTTAGGATTAGTTTAGGGTTTAGTTTAGGCTTGGAGGCTTTTAGGTTAGGTTTAGGGTTTTATTTTCAAATTAAACAAAATGGTAGGTTTAGGTTTATTTATTTATTATTTATTTTAGATTATTTTATTTTTTATTATGGTTTATTTATTTTATTTAGTTTATTTATTTATTTATTTATTTATTTTAGTTTATTTTTTTAGGTTTAAGTTTAGTTTTTTTAGTTGAGTTTATTTTTATTTTATTTTTTTAGGTTTAGGTTTTATTTATTTAGGTTTAGGTATTAGTCTTTATTTTAGGCTTTTGGTTTTATTTTATAGTTTAGGTTTAGGTTTATTTTAGTTTATTTTATTTATTTAGGTTTTTATTCTTAGCTTTATTTTATTTTTTAGGGTTTAGGGTTATTTATTTAGGTTTTTATTCTTAAGTTTAGTTTTTTATGTTTATTTTATTTTTTAGTGTTTTTTATTTTTAAGTTTTTTGGGGTTTAAGGTTAGGGTTTAGGGTTTAGTGCTTAGGCTTTAGGGTTTAGGGTTTTTAGGGTTTAGAGTTTAGGGTTTAGGGTTTTGGGTTTAAGGTTTAGGGTTAGCATAAAGTTTAGTGCTTTTTTTTAAATTATGTAAAAGTGTTTATTTAGTTTACTTAGTTCATTTTTTTATTTATTTTATTTATTTTAGTTTTTTTTATTTTATTTTATTTATCTATTTTATTTTTTTATTTTAGTTTATTTAATTTTTAATTTTCTAATTTTTTTTATTTTTAGTTTTATTTTATTTTCTTATATTTTTAGGTTTAGTTTTATTTTATTTTATTTATTTAGGTTTAGGTTTTTGATTTATTTATTAGGAGTAGGTTTAGTTTATAGTAGGTTTAGGAGGTTTTAGGGTTTAGTTTAGGGAGAAGTTTAGGTTTAGGGGTTTAGGTTTGGGGTTTAGGGTTTGGAGTTAGGGGGGAGGGGTCAGTGGGTTTAGGGAGTTTAGTGGGGGGTTTAGGGTGGAGGTTTAGGGAGGAGTTTATTTAGTTTGGGAGGGGGTAGTTTAGTATTTGGGGGTTTGGGTTTGGTTTAGGTTTAGTTTTAAGTTTAGGGTAGGGTAGGTAGGGTTTTTTTTTTAAACTGAGTAAACCCAGATATGTTTAGGTTTTTAGTTTATTTTTATTTATTTTAGTTCTTTATTTAGATTTTTTATTTACCTTACTTTATTTATTTTAGTTTATTTTTTAGGTTTAGGTTTAAGTTTAGGTTTTTTTAGTTGAGTTTTATTTTTATTTATTTTCAATGTTTAGGTTTATGTTTTTATTTTATTTTTTTAGGTTTAGGTTTTAGGTTTTTTTTTGGTTTATTTTTAGATTAAATTTTTAGTTTAAGATTAGTTTTTTTTTAGTTTAATTTATTTTATTTATGTTTTTTAATCTTAGGTTTATTTTATTTTTTTAGTTTAGTTTAGATTTTTCTTTATTTTATTTTAGTTTAATTTTTGTTAATGTTTAAGTTTAGGCTTTAGTTTAGGTTTTTATTTTATTTTATTTTTTGTTTTATTTAGGTTTATGTTTTTTAAATTATTCTTTAGTTTAGGTTTATTTAGGGTTATGGTTTAGGGTTTAGGGTTTAGTGTTTAGGGTTTTATGATTTAGGGTAGGTAGGTTTAGGGTTTAGTGGTATGGTTGAGGATTTTTAGTTAAGGGTTTATGTTTTGAGGGTTAGGGTTTGGGAGTGTGGTTTAGGTGGAGGTTAGGGTTAGGTTTAGGGTTTAGTTTAGGGTTAAGTGTTTTAGAGTGGAGAGAGGTTTAGTGGTTTAAACTTTAGCTTTAGGATTTAGGATTTAGCATTTAGGGTTAAAAGTTTAGGATTTATGGTTTTTTTTAAAAAAATATTATGCAAAATAGTAGATATAATAGGCTTATTTAGTTTATTTTATATTTTATATAGGTTTATTTTGTTTATTTATTTATTTTATGTTTTAGTTTAGGTTTAGGTTTGAAGTTTTATTTTAGGTTTATTTTAGGTTTTATTTTTTAGTTTAGGTTTAGGATAATTTTAGTTTATTTTATTTTATTAATTTAGTTTATTTATTTATTTTAGTGAGGTTTAGGTTTATTTTATTTTTATTTATTTTTTTATTTTATGTTTAGGTTTTTTTTTTAGTTTAGGGTTTTGGTCATTATATTTTATTTTATTTAGGTTTAGATTTTTATGTGGTTTATATTTTATTTTGTTTGGATAATTTTATTCTTATTTTACTTTTAATTTTTATTTTATTTATGTTTTTTATTCTTTGGTTTATTTTATTTTTTTATTTAGTTTAGGTTTTTATTTTTATTTTTGTTTATTTTTGTTTTTTATTTTAATTTTAGGTTTAGGTTTAGGTTTTAGTTTAGGTTTTTATATATTTTATTTTATTTTATTTAGGTTTAGGTTTTATTTATTTTATTATTAGTTTTTAGGTTTTAGGGTTTATGGTTTTTAGGGTTTAGGGTTTAGGGTTAGAGTTTAGGGTTTAGGGGTTAGGGTTTGAGATGGTTTAGTTTTTGTGAGTTTAGTTTAGAGGTTTAGGTGTGGTCAGTTTGGCTGGATTAGGCCGGTTATAGTTCTTGATTTAGGGTTAATTTAGAGTTTTAGCATTTAGGGTTTGGGCCTGGTTTAGGGTTTAGTGGTCAGTTAGAGTTTAGGGTTAGATTTAGTTAGATTAGGGTAGGAGTTTAGGAGTTTATAGGTAGGGTTAGTTTAGGTTTAGGTTTAGGGTTTAGGATATTTGGGTTTTTTTTAAAAAAAATTTAAATTAACCCAGTTTACGTTTATTTTAGTTTATTTTATTTTATTTTTAGTTTTACTTAGTTTGGTTTATTTATTTTGGTTTTATTTTTGTTTAGTTTAGTTTTTCTATTTTTTTTTAGGTTTTTTTTTATTTTTAGGTTTAGTTTTTTTTTTTTTAGGTTTAGGTTTGAGGTAGGTTTGTTTATAAGTTTTATTTTAGTTTAGGTTTAGGTTTATTTTTTAGTTTATTTTATTTAGTTTAGGGTTTAATTTTAGTTTATTTAAGTTTTATGTTTATGTTTTATTTATTTTAGTTTAATATTAGGTTTATTTTAATTTATTTATTTTAAGTTTAGGTTTTCTTTTTTAGTTTAGTGTTTAGGTTTTAATTTTTATTTATTTTTAGGATTATTTTTTATTCAGGTTTTTATTTAGTTTTTATTTTATCTCATTTTAGGCTTATTTTATTTTTATTTTACATTTAGTTTTTATTTTATTTATGTTTTTTATTTATAAGTTTATTTTATGTTTTAATTTAGTTTAGGTTTTTATTATTTTTATTTTAGTTTAGTTTTTATTTTTATTTTATTTTATTTTTACTTTTATGTATAGGTTTTAGTTTAGGTTTAGGTTTTATTTATTTTTAGATTTTATTTGGTTTAGTGAGGATGTTAGAGTTTAGGGTAACTAGTGTTTTGGGTAGTGGCCTGGGCTCAGATTAAGTGATTAGGCTCAGTTTAGGCACAGCTTTGTGGTGGTTTAGAGTTTTCAGGTTTAGGGTCAGGGTTTAAGGTTTAGGGTTTAGGTTAGTTGGAGGTCTGTTTTAGGGTTTAAGGTGTTTTTTTATTTAAACAAACCCATAGTCTTCATTTTAGTTTATTTAGTATTTTATTTTCATTTATTTATTTTATTTTTATCTTTAGTTTTTATTTTAGGTTTATTTATTTTAGCTTAGGTTTTTATTTTAGTTTATTTTTAATTTAGGTTTAGGTTTAGGTTTATTTTAGTTTAGTTTTATTTTGATTTATTATTTTTTAGTTTTTATTTCTATTTTAGATTTAGTTTTATTTTATTTTATTTTCTTAGGTTTAGGTTTTAGGTTTTATTTTAGGTTTTTTTAGGTTTTATTTTTAGTTTAGGTTTAGGTTTATTTTTATTTTTTTTAATTATTTATTTTAGGTTTAGGTTTAGGCTTAGCTTTATTTTAAGTTTAGGTTTAGGTTTTATTTATTTTAGTTTAGGTTTATGTTTATTTTATTTTATTTTAGTTGGGTTTATGTTTTATTTTTATTTATTTTAGGTTTACTTTTTTAAGTTTAGGTTTTATTTACTTTTATTTTATTTTATGTTTATTTTATTTTTATTTTTATTTTATTTTTATTTTATTGAGGTTATTATTATTTTTTTTTTATTTTTATTTATTTTATTTTATTTTAGTTTTTATTTTATTTTATTTTATTTTTTTAGGGTTTCATTTTATTTTATTTATTTTATTTTTATTTAAGTTTTTTTTATTTTATTTTATTTAGGTTTTATTTAGTTTATGTTTAGCTTTTCTTTTGGTTTTTTGTGGTTTATGTTGGCGTTTATAAAGATGTTTTAGGTGGAGGTTTGGGTGGGAATTTTACGTGTTTTTATTATTTATTAGTTTATTATTTTTTTTTTTTATTAGTTATTATTAGTTTTATTTTGTTGTTGGTTATTATTATTATTATTATTATTATTATTATTATTATTATTATTATTATTATTATTATTAGTTATTATTATTATTTTATATTATTATTACTAATTATTATTATTTATTATATTTAGTTTAGTTTTTAGTTATTATTATTATTAGTTTTATTTTAGTTTATTATTGTTATTAAAGTGAGTTATTTATTTTTTTTATTTAGTAGTTTATTATTGTTTTTATTTATTAGTTTATTAATTTATTAGCTAGTTATATTTATTATCATTATTATTAGATATAATTATTAATTAGTTTATTATTATTATTTATGAGTTATTATTATTTTTAGTTTTTTTAAGCAATTATTAGTTTTATTTATTAGTTTTATTTAGTAGTATTTATATTTTAGTTTTTTATTTGGGTTTTATTATTTTTATTTTATTATTATTACTTTTTTTTAGTTTATTATTTTATTATTATTAATTAGTTTATTAATTAATTAGTTTTATTATTATTATTATTTTATTTTGGTTTAGTTAGTTTAGTTTTTTAGTTTAGTTATTAGGTTTTAGTAGTTATTATTTATTTAGTTTATTTTATAGGAGTCCATATTTAGTTATTTTTAGTTTATTATTATAGTTTAGATATTAGTTTATTATTTATTAGTTTAGTTTTAGGTTTAGTTTTATTAGTTTATTAGTTTTTGTTTTAATTATATTATTTATTAGGTTTATTTATTATTATTATGTTTTATTAGGTTTAGGTTTTAGTTTAGTTTATTATTTTGGGGTTAGGTTTTATTAGTATAGTTATTAGTTTAGTTTTAGTTTAGTTTTAGTTTATTATTATTATTATTATTGGTAGTTATTATTTTTTTATTATTTTATTAATTAATTTAGTTTTATTATTATTATGGTTATTTGTTTTAGTTTAGTATTTTATTATTATTGTTTAGGTTTATTATTATTATTATTATTAGTTTTATTAGTTATATTATTATTGTTTTAGTTGATTAGTTTTATTAGTTTTAGTTAATTTTATTATTATTTATTATTATTTTAGTAAGTTTATTAGTTTTATTAGTTATTATTAGTTTAGTTTTATTATTTAGATTTTATTAATTTTTTATTAGTTATTATTATTAATTATTATTTTTTATTAGTTAGTTTATTTATTAGTTTTATTATTTAGGCTTTTTTTTATTTTTTATTATTTATTATTATTATTATTATTAGTTTAATTAATGGGGGTTTATGTTTTTAGTTAGTGGGTCCAAGTTTTATTTTACTTTTGGGTTAGTTTATAATTATTTAGTTTATTATTGGTTATTAAGTTTATTATTATTATTGTATTAGTTTTATTATTATTATTATTATTATTATTATTTATTTATTATTATTTAGTTTAGTTTAGTTATTTATTAGTTAGTTAGTTTAGTTTGGTTTTATTATTATTTATTAATTATTATTATTATTATTATTATTATTATTATTATTATTATTATTAGTTTAGTTTAGTTAGTTTATTATTAGTTAATTTAGTTTAGTTTAGTGTTTAGGTTTAGTTATTTAGTTAGTTATTTGTTATTTTAGTTAATTTTGGTGGTCAATTCATCGAGGAGAGGAGTTGAAACTTCTTCTCTAGCTTTAGGGAGTGTTTTGGGATCAATTGGGAAAAGAGTTGAACATCCTTTGCTTGGTTTCCACTCTTGGCCGATCCCCACCTTCTCTTCTTCTTCTTCTTCTTTCTCTTCTCTTTTTCTTCTCTTCCCTTGGTTAGTCATGGCCAAACCCTTGGAAGTTTCCTCTTGATTGCTAACGCCTTCACTTAAAGTTAGCCACCTTTTAAGAGGTGGAATTTGGCTTGATATCAAGAAGAGGTGTGGATGAGGTGGGAAGAAGAGTTTGCATTTTTTCTTCTTCCCATTTTCTCCTTTTTTTATTTTATTTTTATGATTATGGCATCACCGAGCCCCTAATTGTGTGTGCCGCCATTTTGAGTTTATGTTGGAATACATTTAATTTGGAGTTCGAGTCCAAATCAAGTGCAATCGATTCAAGCTTGATCCAATTCAAATTAATTCAAGGGTATTTTGAAATTAAATGTAATTTAAATTTTAATCATCTTGGATTGATGATTAATTGATTGTTCATTCATTTGAATTGATTCATATTGGATGATTGAGTTTATCTTACTTAAGCCAAATATGTTATATTCAACCCAAGGTGAATTCCCTAGGTCACTAAGCATAGTGCCCTAATTATTGAATTAAGAAAATTATATTTGAGATTAGGATCTCCTAATTGCTAAATTAACCTCATCCAAAAATGAGGTCAATAAATGGTTCTATAATTAAACTAAATCAATTCACATATAGGGAAATTGGTTAGAACTAGCAAACTCTTTTTATAGTTCCTAAATCAAATTCAAAACAAAATAAAACAATCTCTTTAAGAAATGATGATTCTCTTTAAATGATCTTATTTCATAAGATTGTTGTTAGGAATTACTTAGGGTGAATGAAGTTACATGCTTATATCACTTGATTTCTTTCCAAGCATGCTAAATGTTATTATATGAAAATCATGCATTCATATCTTTAAAAAAACAAAAAAAAATGAAATGTTTCCTTTATGTCAAATTGCATGTTTTGGTTAAAGTAAGAATATGAATGGCTATTATCACTACTAAATCAAAATTATTTTAAAATCTATAAATCAAAGATCATAAATGAAGGTATGCTACTTATAAATACTTATAAGCTTGCATGTGGTTATAGTTTAAAATGTGTTATGTGATTTTCTTCTCTTTTCTTAACATGGGTTTGCATTGGATTTATAAAGTGTATAGTTCATTTGAAAAGAACATAACACTTGCTTAAATCTATTCCTATGCACTCATATGTTATGACTTAAGAAGGATCCCCACATTATACACATAAATTAAACAACCAAAATCAAACAAATAAAAAAAAATCTTTTACATGATTCTTCATCCATTTGTTTTCTTTTTATACATGCACATGTATTTAAGAAAAGTGGTATATTAGTCTTGACATCTCGGGGTTACGAGGCTTTAAGTAGCCCTAAGATGGTCTGTACCTTATACCCTTGGTGTAGAAAATAATGGCACCATACTCACTTATGTCTTTCATACATGTAAATGTGCATTTGATTAATGGATAAAAGAATCCCTCTCTTACCTACTTAACAAAATCATGCATCATGAAATATCAAAAATTTTCCTAAACAACATCTCTTTGCATTCATCATTAAGGTGTGCTAAAGTTTGCATTTGAATGTATAGATATGCTTAAGATTTATTCATATGCATGATACACATGTTGGAAAGAAATAAGGGTTGTGTGTTTTGTGATAGTAAATCACTTTAATTAATCCTAAAATGCCTTTCTTTTTGAATAAGTTTATTTAGAGAAAATCTAAACTTAGGATTAATTAAAACACATAATAAAACATTCACTAAAGAAAAATCACTAATGTATCTACCTTAGAAATTACTTAAGGTAGGGAGGAAAGAGTTGTTCTCTTCTCCTTTCCTCTCGTTACAACACTTAATAATAATTATAGGTTCATTCAAACTAGATCAAATCATCAAATAAAATTAACAAATTAACTGAATCACTTAAATAAAATAACCTTCTAAGTTGATTCCTTCACACTTAGAAAATTCCATCCTTAAAGCCTCGCTAAGACATGCCACACAAGTCTTAAATGGCACACACATTAGGCTAAGTCACCATTTATAGCTCTATGTTAGGGCGGTGCATGATTTGATGCCTAATTTTGTTTTGTGATGTAATGTTTTAGTCTGGATGTTAGGGTGTATGTGCATAGACTGGATGATAGGATAATCTTAGTCTAATCATTATCTTCTATAGGGGATTATGCTTAAGGGGCATTATAATAAAAATAATAAATGCTTTTATTATGCAGGTTGCTTATATCCCTAAGAATAATCCAAATTAGTGCAGGTGGACTTGGTTACCCATGTGTGGGTGCAAAGTCCAATTTATTTCTATAATTGCTTAGGATTGTGTGGTATGTTTAGCTAATCTTTATTTTGTAGGTTTAGTTAGATTTACTTTCCCAGCTTCATGTAATTTTGCAATTAAGATTTGGAATGAATGTTATGGGAGATTTGAATGAACATTGGTCAGAAGACTATGTCTTATGCACCATATAAAGCCTTGGAGAAACTACATCCCAACCAAAAGAAAGAAAGAAAGAAAGAAAAAAGAAGGAAAGAAAGAAAGAGAAAAATGAAGAATGAAGACCCCCATAACATGAATTCCTTTTGATTGTAATTAATTCATTTGTAATCTGGGTTGTAAAAGGAGATCACCCATTTCTTTTCAAGTTTTACGATGGAGCTCGACCATAAAGGCCTCTTATTCTTTCACACTAGCTTTATAGAATTGCTTGATGTTTGTTTATCTTGTGCATTAAGATGGTTATTTTTCCTAGTATCTTCATTGATTGATGAATGTCCTAGATGCGATTTAGGCTCTTAGGAAAATAAATTTGTTTATTTAATTAATCAATTCAAAATAAAAAATTAACAACTCATAATCTCACCTAAATCCTAGGTTATAAATCAAGATAATGGATTTTGCAACCCCTTAGCTGGATGTTGTGTGTCTCACATCATGCATAAAAAGCATCTTACTTCACTCTTGCTTATGGAGGGCTTCCACCTTTGCTAGAGAATTTTGCTTGACCTTTGAGATCCATTCTAGAAGAACACCTCTTTCTTACTGATTTTGGCCTATAACTAATTTCTCATGCATTAATTATATGAATCCCATAGCCTATGTCAAATGAATTGTCCAAAAATTAAAAAATTATAAACAAAATTTGCATTAAATTTAAGTCATTAATCATGCCCTACATGATCTAGTATATTAGGGAGTGTGTTTAAGGACTTAAGTCACTTTCTAAAAAAAACAATAGCCTAGCTATCTTGCAAAAGCATATGACTTGCCTACATGTATTTAAAATTGTAGATGGAGTTAGTTGGCGGCCACCCCCAAGCGGTTGTAAGTCCAATAGTCGGGTAGTTTATCTTCTCTTATAAAGGTAAACCATATACCAATTTTTCTCCTTAGATTTAGGTCATGCCTTGGCTCTCGCCAAAGCTCCCTAGATTTAGGTTCAGAGGTTGCTACTTCCCTTTGTGGGATACAATCATAAATCCTCTCCTCTTAGGCATTTTCATGATCTTGTGTAGTGGAAATGTAAGCCCTAGATTTCTAATAAAAATTCAACTCAAATAATTAACTCTCTTCAAATTTAAAAATATAAAGCCCAATGATAGGACAGTTTGGGATGCTTACTAGGCTTCCTAGTATCATAAGCATCCCCTACTTATCTTCTTCTGGATTCGATAATAACTCCCTCCTTTTGATAAATCTCATTTGATCTTCCAAAAATAACCAATTGATTGATTGTCCTATCATTGAAATATTTGGAGATAATGATCGTTTACCATAATCGAGAGTATTCTTAAAGAATCTCATTCCTTTATATGTAATTAACTATCAGGGCTTGCCTCCATAAGGAACTTAATAACTAAGTTTAAAATAAATCCTACTTTACTTTTCTATGTAAAGCAAGGGAAGGTACATCTGAAGACCCATCATCCTGAGGAGTCCTTATTAGGTGATTAGGTCCATTATAGAATAGTGACTTCTATCTCTCAAGATAGTACATCATTCTCGATCACTCTAATAAAAATATCTATGGATTTGCGTGGTGTCCAACAAAGAGTTAATTTTTGTTTTATTCTAATTCATTTAGATGAAGATAAAAACTTACCACAGATTTTTTTGGTGGCTCTTCTAAAGAAATTGATGAAAATAACAGATAGGCATCCTTTTCCTTCTAACGTAAACACAAACAAAAACAAACACAAATCTTTTATCTCGAGCTATTTTGATGTGGGAGCAAGCCCCCTGTGGCACTCACTCATTAGCTGCTCTAAGTCAAGCTGATATGCTACCATGCTAGTATGTCACCCTTGGGATCACATATCTAGCAGATATGAGTCCTCGTGCTTTCTTCCTGACTTGATCATTGCAAACCAATGAGCCTTGTTAGTTTGATAAGCTTCACTGCCCAGCTAGTAAGCTACATCTTATTGATTTTGTTTAGGAAGATGTGAGTCCCTGTGCTTTCTTCTTGAACTAACCATCAAGCACTGACTAAGTCAAATATATTTGAGATTTATGATAAGTTCCTAGAGGCTTCTTTCCTCTTGACTACACTTGAGTTGATTTAAGTCCCCCAATGGCATTCACTTAGTAGTCATTCTAGGTCGATAGCACTAGTCGAGCCAAAGACAGACTATCCCAACAATCAGTTCAACTATAGGAGGATGTAAGTACCCCAGGATTTCTTCCTAGGTTGATTGTTGCAAATGAACATGCACCTTAGCTTGGTTGATGCTCGCTATGCTGACAGTGACTCACCCAGTGGATACACAACTCTTGGCAGATGTGAGTTCCTGTACTTTCTCCTTGAGTTGGCCACCGAATACCTATGCAAACTTTCTTCTCCATAATTTTGGATAAAGCCCTTAATGGCCCCTCTCCCTGTGGGCACTCTATCTCATCCTCATGACCCCAATTAGACACTACTTGGGTTACTCTTGGATTAAACCTATCCTAAGGGTGACTATAGAGATAGTGCTGACCTGGGGACTTATCTCAACTCAAGCATTATTGTGGACCATGTTGGTTTATTAGGGATCATACTGAGAAGGAGCTTATATTAGCCTAGATCTATCTTAGATTTACTGAACTAAGGGAGAATCTGTGCATCCGCTAAACAAATTTGCCAACCACAGGGGTGGCTACTAAGAAAGGGGGACTGTCCAATCCAAGAGTAACCTAGGTAGTGTCTAAATGGTGTTGCAAAGGATGTGATCCAAGTATAGTGCCCACAGGGAGAGGGGTCACTAAGGGTTTATACAAAGCCCTCGAGAAGAAAGTTTGCATAGGTATTCGATGGCCAACTCAAGAAGAAAGCGTAGGGACTCACATATGCCAAGAGTGGTGTATCCATTGGGTGAGTCATTGTCAGCATAGCGAACATCAACCAACCTTAGGTGCTCATCAGTTTGCAACAATCAGCCTAGCAAGAAAGTATCAAGGACTCACATCCAAGCAGAGTGGTGTATCCACTATTTTGATTTATTTCTTTTGGAAAAGATGGAAATTCCAACTTAACACATGTGGAATGTGTTGAGTGGAATTTCTAATAGTGTGATTTTGTTTTGGAAATGAAACCTCCATTCAACACATTTGGATGTATTAAGTGGAGAGGTTTCTTTTCAAATTTGTATATATATATGAAAAGAAAGAAATTCTAACTTCAACATATGTGAGATATGTTGAAATGGAATTTCAATGTTATGATATGATTTTATTTGAAATGAAATCTTCTTTCAATAAATTTGGGTATATTGAAAGAGGATATTCATTTGTGCTTTTTTTGAAAAGATGATTTTGGATTTTTATTTGGAAATGAAATCATCATTGAATAAATTTGGGTATATTAAATGAAGATGTTCATTTGTGATTTTTGAAAAGATGATTTTTGATTTTCTTTAGAAATTAAATCTTCATTCAATAAATTGAATGAGGATGTTCATTTATGCTTTTGAAAAGGTGATTATTGATTTTATTTTTGAAAAGATGATTGTTGATTTTTTATTTGAAAATGAAATCTTCATTCAATAAATTGAATGAGGATGTTCATTTGAGATTTTTGAAAATATGATTGATGATTTTTATTTGAAAATAAAATCTTCATTCAATATATTGAACGAGAATGTTCTTTTGTGCTTTTTGGAAAATATGATTTTTGGATTTTATTTTTGAAAATGATCCTACATGTAGAAATCTTGAAGATTGTTAGATGAGGTTGGAATATTTTATTATGTGCATTTTGGAAAAGTCATTTTTGGATATTGTTGTTTTTATAAACGATTTACTTTTCTTTATTTTCAGAATGAACCTTTCCTTACCATAGAAATGGTTAAGAGGAAGTCTTTAGTTATTTCTTTTTATTAAATTTTTATTTTCACCTATTAGAAAACCCAATAGGGATTTTAAGACCTACATGGAGTGAGCTCCTAAAATCTAAAGGATGTTGGCTAGATTAGCTTAAGAATGAAATAAACTAAGTGCCAATAAAAAAGAAGGATAGTCTTGGACTCATACAAAGTACAAATCCACTATCGATACTTGAAGACAATAATCATTTACCAAAGATGGAGAGAGGAACCATCTCCAGATGTGTTACTTTGGATTGGAGGAAACCGTTCATAGATTACTTGAACACTGGAAAACTAGCTCAAGAGAAATCACAAGCCCATCAGATAATGTAGAGAGCTCTCTCCTATGCTCTCTTGGATGGCACCTTGTACTGATGATCTTTCGATCAAATGTGATTACGTTGTTTGAACAAACATGAAGCTCATAAAATTGTGACTGAGGTACATTCAGGTCTATATAGAGTGCATCAATTCAGTCTAAAGATGAAAGCTAAGATCAAGAGACTAGGATACTACTTGCCTTCGATGATTATAGACTACATGGATGTAGCTAGGAGATGCCATCAATGTCAGGCACACGGTGTGCTCCTACATCAACCACCCAACATTCTACATCCTATAGTGGCCTCATGGCCATTTGAGTGTTAGGGTAAAGACATAGTGGATCTGATCAATCCTTCTTCTTCTAATGGCATCGATTCATCCTAGTTTCCATCGACTACTTTTCCAAGTGGGCAAAGGCAATCCCACTCAGAGAGGTCACAGCTTAGCATGTGCTTCAATTTTTCAGGAACCATATCATATATAGGTTCGGGGGTGCCTCGATGAATTATATCTGATAATGGTACTACATTCAAGAGCACCAAGATCAATAGCTTTGCCATAAGACATGGTATAGATTGGAGATATTCCACCATCTAGTATCCCAGGGTAAATGGCCTAGCAGAAGCATTCAATAAAACTCTCATCAAGATACTAAAGAAGACACTTGATGACTAGTGATAGTGGCATGGCAGCTTGGTTGAAGCCTTGTGGGCCTACCGCACCACTTATAGAATACCAACTTAATCTACCCCATTCTCCTTAGTGTATGGGTCTAAAGCCATTCTACCCTTAGAAGTTCAACTCTCATCACTAAGAATAGCAATGAGTATAAAGTTCACTATAGAACAGAATGCAAAGTTGTGGTTAGAAGAGCTCAAAGGATTGGAGGGGAGATGCCTATAGGCGTGCCAGAACCTCGAGTTATACAAAGTCAAAATGATACAAGCACACAATAAGCTAGTCCATGCTAGAACTTTTCAAGTAGGAGAGCTTGTTCTGGTTCTAAGGAGACCAATTGTTTCCTGTCAAAAGATGGGAGGCAAGTTTGAACTCACTTGGGAAGGCCCTTTTGTCATACAGAAGGCCTATCAAGGAAGATCTTATCAGCTTATTGATTGTAAAGGGGAACACTCGATTCTTCTAATTAATGGGCTATATTTGAAGAAATATTACTCAAATAATGATGTTTGAAAATAATTGTCATCAAAAGAATAAAAAAAATTATTCTGATTCATCAAAATCTTCTCTTCATTTGAAGCATTATTTGTTTGTCTTGCAAATCTGCCACGACGTGTTTAGGATAGGTGTAAGAGAACCTAAGAGGCATCCTATCTCCCTTTCACAGCACGAAAACAGTCAAACATAATTCCCCACTGTTACTAGAATAGATGTGAGAGAACCCAAGATGCATCATATACACAACTAAGTTAGGTGTAAGAGAACCCAAGTTTACATCCTTTCTTTGTGGGATCACAACCCATTCATGGCACCATTTCATCAGCCTCTAGCATATTTTAAGATATGTATAAGAGAACTTGAGAGGCAACCTTCCTTCTAACACAAACACACAAAAAATACAAATCTTTTATCTCGAGCTATTTTGATATGGGAGCAAGCCCCCTGTGGCACTCACTCATTAGCTATTATAGGTCGGGCTGATATGCTACCTTACTAGTATGTCACCCCAGTGGTCACTTGTCCGATAGATGTGAGTCCCTGTGCTTTCTTCCTAACTTAACCATTGCAAACTAATGAGCATCTTGTTAGTTTGGTAGGCTTCACTACCCAACCAGTAAGATACCTCATGTTGATTTTATTTAAAAAGATCTGAGTCTCTATGCATTCTTCTTGAGCTAACCATTATGAACTAACTAGGTTAAGTCTATTTAAGGTTTAAAATAAGCCCCCCAGAGGCTCTTTCCTCTTGATTACTCTCTTGAGTTGATTTAAGTCCCCTAGTGGCATTCACTCAAGAGTCACCCTAGGTTGGATAGCACCGATCCAAGATAGACTATCCCACAATTAGTTGATAGGAGGATGTGAGTCCTCGATGCTTTCTTCTAGTCGATTGATTACAAATCGATGGGCAACTTAGGTTGGTTGATGTTTACTATGCTGATAGTAACTCACCAGGTGGATACACCACTCTTGGCAGATGTGAGTCCTCGTGCTTTCTCCTTGAGTTGGCCACCAAATACATATGCAATTTTTCTTCTCCAGGGTTTTGGATAAAGCCCTTAGTAGCCCCTCTTCCTGCGAGAACTCTACTTGGATCTCATCCTTTGTGGCCCCATTTAGACACTACCCAAGTTACTCTTGGATTGGATAGTCCCCCTTTTCTATTAGCCACCCCTGTGGTTGGGGAATTTGTTCAGCGGATGCTCATATTGTCCCTTAGTTCAGTAAATCTGAGATAGGTTTATGTTAACACAAGCTCTTTTTCAGTAATATCCCTCACAAACCAACAGGGTCCATGATAAACAAAAAAAATAATGAAAAACAAATTTATTCACTTATAGATTAAGAATTTAAGCCCGTGGTGGCCCCTTTTCCAAGTAGGAATCCTATCTTTAGGTAGTATCAAGAAACTCCCTATAGGAATTGTCCACTACACTTAAGAGATAAGTCTCCGGTCAAGACTCTCCTCGTATTGACCATTAGGTCATATTCAATCTATGTTACCACAAATAGGTTATCCCGATGATCATTTCTCTTTGGTAGAAGTAAGTTTAGTATATTTTCTTTCTAGCATGACTGTCGCAAATCGACTGGCAGCCCTAGGTCAGATTTACATGTTACCTCGCTAATATGTCTCCCCTGTGGTCTTTTATTCAAGAAAGATGTGAGTCCCTATTCTTTCTTCCCTGAATTAGACACTACAAAATGATGGTGGAGGTTCCCACAACAACCACAGCTCTTGTGCCAGTATGTTCAATTATTCTCATTATTTCCCTAGTACATGCTAGTACCCACTCACTTGCTTCCTCTAAGGGAAAGGCTACTCTGGCTTTAGGGATAGTCTCTCCTACCTTTAAGATAGGGTCTAGTTCCCGCACTACTCCACCTAGTAGAACTCAGTGTCATAATAAGAACCATAAGATCAAGCGATATCATGTGTGCATAGCCAAGGAGATGGAGGCGGTCTCTCATATTTCAGTAGATGAGTCACCCACGATAGTTTATGCTCTGATCACATAGAACAAGTTCCATCCTTTTTCTAGATCTAATGGAGAGGAAATTATTAGGAAGATTACAGTGTCACCTCCACCTATAGTTCAGTATGAGGCACCTAGCAGAGATAAGAGGAGGTCTTATGCCAGCCTCATGACCATTCTACACCAGGTTTGTAGGGCTTACGGACTGTCAGAGTCTGGTGCCCAATTTGATTTATGATCGGTTATTCCTCATAGTGTGGGCGAGCATGTCCAATAGGAGAAGGCCCACGAGGCCCAAATATCAGTGCATGTTACTAGCAGAGAAAGGCGAAGGTAAACCAGGTAGTTAACAACCTCTGCCCTCATAGATTTCCATGATCGACACGCTACCTAAGCCGGTCACACTGATAGCATTCTATTGATTGGTACTACCCACCATGGGAGGAGAGCCCCTGCATAGAGGGAGTTCATGTCATCTCCATCACACCACTCCACTCCATGTCTTCCATCACCAGGATAGGCCCCGTCTTCCACAGTTCCATCTAAATCTATGAAGTCAGCATCAGGGGGAAAGAAAGCCCCACTGGTGATCCGGCTATGGCCAAGAGATCCCATTTCATCTACACCATCGACTGAGGCGAGGTCAAGCTCTCTTGCTTGACCTCCTACTTCAGTTGGGGTGAAGAGGGAGTGGCGATTTTATAGCATCGTAGTCGTTCCATCACCATCACCACCTCAATAGATCATGGTTGTAACAAAGAATGAGGAGAAGGAAAGCTGTTGTCTTTATGGCGATAGATCTCACCAGGGGAAGTACTCCACCTAGAGCAATTAATAGCCATGAGCACATTTCTTCTAGTGAGTAGACCTGGTGTGGTTATAGTGGGAGGTCGATGTATCTATGTTCATGAGCATGATCCCACCACCGATCGCCATGAGCATTTGTGCACACAGCTACCTCTGATGATATCGTAGCATAGTATCTCATTGAGAAGAAGGAAATCCTAGGGTATGACTGGTCTAACATAGAGGCAAAGAAGGTTAGCTTTGATCCCAAGGAAGATGATTTGTTGGAAGACTCAGTAGAGTTGCATATGGTTGATACTAGAGATTTCCTCCTTCGGGATCAGCATGGTTTGGAAGGTGTTACGGCCTAACAGGATGACACAATCTATTCGACCCAGCACCTCCTTCAATAACTCAAATAGAAGGATGAGCAAATTGATAAGATGGGAAAGAGGCTTGAAGATTTACTAGATGATAGCACTTCGTAATCAAGCCCCAAAGAGCACATCCTAACTGTGGAGACCGCCACTGAAGTTAACATGTCTTCGATCAACCCAAGAGTTCACCTCCAGTAGAGTAGGGCAACACTAGCTTGTATAGGAAAGTAGTGGACAATACCTCCATATAATAAAAAGAGATCAAGCTCATGGTTGAACAACAAGTGAGAGAAGCATTGGAGTAAGCTCGAGGTGGTTCATTAATTCCAAAGGGTAGACCCTACCTAGAGGAATTCGATGTTATCCAATATTGTAAGGGTTTTGTGCCTCCTTCTTTCATAAGTTTTACTGGCGTGGGAACCCATGCCTGCATATAATGCACTTCAGGCCAGCTGTTGCAATGTTGGAGGCAGCAATGCACTATTATTCCATCCTAGCCTAGCGGGTATAGCTTTTGATTAGTACACTGAACTCCCTAATGATTCAGTTAAGTCTTTTGCTAAGTTGGAGCAACTCTTTGTTAAGTAATTATGATTTATCTCAGAAAGACACTGGAGTCTCTCATTGACTATATTCTTAGATGACACAATTTAAGCATGAAATGCAAATCACAACTGTCTGAACAACACATTATTGAAATTCTACTAAAGAATATTCATGGCCTAGCTGCCTTCATGCTTAAAGGTTTCACCATCAAGGCATTTGAGAAGCTAATTAACAAGGCAGTTAGTCTACAAGGAGAGGCCAAACAGTTGCCTTTTTCAAGATCAGTCATCAAAGCCAAAGTCGTAGAAGGTCTATGAAAAGAAGCCACAAGCAAAAGATTGGATAGGGGAAGCAAACGACTAGGGATCGCATGAGAGACCTCGAGCAGCCCATCATCACTTCCACCTCCTTTACCACCGCTAGTTATATTATATCGATAGCCTCCATGGCCTTTGCCGCCTCCTCCCCAGCCATATTCACAACAATGGTACACATACCCGCCCTAGATAGCTATCATCCACCTACTCTTTTGGATAAACTAAAAAAACCTTACTTATTTAAGAGGGAGGTAGTTAGGAAAATATTTAAGAACCTCTTAAAGAAACTTGATTTTCAGCTACCGACCATAGAAAGCCAGAGGAAGTGGGAAAGAGCAATGATCCTAACTTTTTCCCCTACCGCCGCATGCAAGGCCATGTTTTGGAGGATTGCTTTACATTTAAGGACCATTGACCAAGTCAAGCACCAAAGTTATCCCTAAGGAATATCTAGTGGAATAACCATCCAGTTAAACTAGGGTAATCTTTGGGGATACATGTGATCCTTTTAAAATAAAAGAAGGTTGGGATATCTCTTTATCCCGAACCTTTAAAAAGATTGTTTCAAAAATCAAGAAACTTTTCTTGGAAGTGCCTGAGGTAGCTCAAACCTCCAACATCAAGGAAGTTTTGTAAGTTGACAAAGACAACTTTGGGAAAGTGGGAGCTCAGCAGCAACCCATACTAACCTAGGAGAGCCAAGTAGCGCAACCACCAATCGAGCCCAACCTCCATTCCACCATTGCCTACTACCACTCTTCACTTCTAGTAGTCAACTTGTATCGGCGGATGAGGGCATCAAATCCCTCACCCCACTTACTTTACTAGATTCTTACTATGTACCTCCTTCTAAATCTAATAAATCGAGGAATAAAGTTAGTTTAAATTACATCTGTTCCACTTCTTATGGGTTATCTGATTCTACTATTTTAGAAAACTCTTCAAGTCTTAATAATTATAACAACTCTGATCATCCTCTTTTTTATTCAGAGATGTACTTTCCTTTTTTGAATACTACGGGTTCACCTTTTGTGATAGACTTGGACTCATTTGATTCCGAGGGTCCTATAGGAGAAGCTATAGGTATGCTTGATGAGCAGGTAGAATCTTCCACTAACCCACTGCAGGAGATCACCAAAGTTAACCTCCGAATTGGTAAGGTTCTACCTCCTAGGGCAGCACCTCAAGATAAGGGGAAATAAGTCATTGGTACCAATGAGCAAAAGGCTCCTCCACAGGATGCTCCAACTATGGATATGCTCATGGAGGATTAGCCCAAAGTTGACTAAAATGTCCTTGATCACCTAAGAAAGTTTCCAGCTAAACTAAGCATATATGATGCCTTTGTCTTATCCAAAGAAATTAGGGAATCATTAATCAAGGCTCTTCTTGATCTAGAGATATGCTTAGCTCAACTGATCAATGTTGGAGATGACACATTATTCAAGAGAAGCCCAGGGAGTCACATTCACCGATGAAGACCTTCTTCTGGGGGACATGGAGCACAACCTTCTCCTCTATATTATAGTGGATATGGCCAAATTCAAACTTTCTAGTGTTTTAGTTGATCCAGGTGCATCAGTGAACATTATGAGCCTAGAAACTCTTATCTATTTTAGGATTGATATCTATAAGGTCTGAGGAGATCAGATGATGTTGAAAGGATTCAATGAACAGGGCTAGAGGGCTTTAGGTTCCACAGTGTTACATTTGGAAATAGGTGACTAGAAGACTAAAGCCAAGTTCTAAGTAATTGATTCAAATACATCATTCAATGCTTTGCTCGGTAAGCCTTGGATACACTAGAATAAGATGATTCCATCCTTCCTCCATCAGTGCATCAAGTTTTGAAGAGATTAAATCAAATATTGTGTCAAAGGAGATGAAAAATAATTTTTAGTTAGAGAGGTTGAGATATATGAGTATGAGACCTACTAACTTCCTCAAAATCAAAACACCCTTTCTCATGAATTTGGCCAAAATTCAAATACAAAAGAGAAAAAAATAAGAAATAGAAAAATAAAAAGAAAAAGAAAAGAAGGAAAGTACTAATGAGTGAGAATGGGACACCAAAGACGAAGTAGAGCCACATGTTACATTCCACGCACAGTTCATTCTACCATATGGACATATGGGTAGGATGACTCGACCTCCACCAAGCAAAGGAAGAGGCAGTTCTAGAGGTGGAACACCCCCTGGTTGGCAATTAGCCAACAGGGGTCATGTTCTAGTTCACAGGAGTACTACAACTATTCACAAAGACTTGAAATCCAGCTCAGAGGATGAGTCTCATGTGATTAGCACACCAACCAACCCCTCTCAACAAGGTTTCATTGGAAGTGACAATCGATCCAAACAGTGACAAAGACTAGGCCTCCATGGAAAACATGAATGCATTCGAATCAGGCTTATGTAAAACTATTAGGCAGTAGTTGGGAACTTTAGCTCTAACCTCACTTTCTTCTCAAAATGTTGAAGGTTTAGTAGTTAAGAAAGCCCCAAAGTCTTCCATGAATGTAAGGCCAAAGAGATTTCTAATGGGATCATCATCCTCAAGTCCAGAAGCAGATGTAGAACTTAAGAAAAAATCATATAAAGATTTAATGGAATTAACTTTTGATTGGTACTTGCCTTGTGTTCATAATCTTGAAAAGAAAGGTTTGATTCCTTATACATGGTCCAAGCATAAGTTAGAGTATTTTGAGAAACAGACGAACAATAAAGGAAGGGATGCACAATCAAGAACAGAACTAGGATTCAGTACAAAGGGTCCAATTGATGATGATGGTTACTGCTTAGTTGTCACCAATCATCTAGAGTTTGATAGGTTCTACTCAAACCACAATAACTCTTATGAGGATGTGCATTTAGAAACTTTAGATGATGCTGATGATCTTCAAATCAGAGATGCACCTCCAAAATTTGAAGAGGAAATCCATTCAACTTTCGATAAGCTCAAAGAAATCAACCTCAGGGCAGAAGAAGATCCACGCCCTGCATACATCAATTCTTGATTTAATGAAGAAGAAACTAATGACTTAGTTAGGCTATTGACTAAGTTTAAGGATTACTTTGCATGGAGCTATGAAGATGCCCAAATTATCTCCTAATGTAGTAGTCCACAAACTAGTAATAGACCCTAATGCCAACCCTATCAAGCAAGCTCCTAGATGCATGCTATTAGAAATCGAATAATAGGTCATTTCTGAAGTCAAGAAATTGATTGATGCTAGTTTCATTAGGGAAGAAAAATATCCTACCTGGTTAACCAGTGTCATGCTAGTTAAGAAAAAGAATGGCCAAATTGCATATGCATCAATTTCAGGGACTTAAATAAGGCATGTCCTAAGGATGAATTTCCACTTCCTATACCAAAATTAATGGAGGACATCGCCTCATCTCATGTAGTATGCTTCTTCATGGATGGGCCATCTGGCTATAACTAAATCAAGATTGACCTTGAGGATGAAATAAACACTACTTTTCAAACCCTGATCAAAATCTATTGTTATAAGGTCATGCCTTTCAGCATTAAAAATGTCAGTGCTACATACCAGTGGACCATGACTTAGATCTTCAACGAACTCATTCATCATCAAGTTGAATGCTATATTGATGATCTAGTAGTCCAAAGCAAAGAAAAGGAAGATCATCTCTTTGACTTGAGAGTAGTTTTTGAACTATTATGATAATTTAACCTCAAAATGAACCCCTTGAGATGTGCATTCAAAGTAGCTTCAGGGAAGTTTCTTGGGTTTGTTGTCTAACATTGGGGAATAGCGATAGAGCCAGAAAAGATCAAAATTATCTTAGAAATGTCACCCCCTAAAAGTTTAATTCAACTCAGATCGTTCTAAGGGTGGTTGGCATTTCTAAGGTGCTTTATCTCAAACCTATCAGAGAAATGCAAGCCATTTTTAGCACTTGTCAAAAAGGATGCCAAGTTCAAGTGGGATGACAAGTGCTAGCATACTTTTGAAGACATCAAGCAGATTTGGTTGCTCTAGTACATCCTGCAAGCCACTTATGCTCTACTCTATGGCATTGGATGACTCCCTTAGAATGTTGTTAGCCCAAACCAATGATGAGAGGAAGGAGATCTCTCTCTACTAACTCAAGCATCATCGATCCCCGCAAGTGAACTACCCACCTATTGAGAAACATTGCCTAGCTATAATCTTTGCATCGCAAAAGATATGACATTAAATGCATTATCATAAGGTGAATTTGATTTCAAGAATCAATCCACTACAGTATCTCATGACACGGCCGATGTTATTTAGATGGTTGGCACGTTGGTCCATGATTCTCTCACAATTTGATATTACATTCATACTCCTCTGTGCGGTGAAAGGACATACACTAGCAGATTTGTTACCAGCACACCCACTTCACGTTGATTCTCTACTTAGTGATGATCTCCCTGATGAACAAATCATGAACTTAGGGGAGGTTGACAATCACCGTTGAGAGATGTATTTTGAAGGTGCGGCTTCCTTTCAAAAAGAAAAACAACCATGATGTGATGAGATTCTCATACTTTCTATCCAATCCATGCACCAACAATGAAGCAAAGTATGGGGCTTTGATTGTCAGTCTAGAGTTAGCTATTAAAGTGTGTGTCAAAAGCATTAACATATACGGGGATTCTTAGCTACTCATCAACTAGATTGTTGGGTCCTATAAAGTTCTAAAGCCTAAGCTTCATCACTACCATGAGTACACCATTAAGCTATTGGCCCAAATCCCTGAGGTCACCATCTACAAGGTTCCTCGAAGAGAGAATGCAGTAGCAGATGCTTTGGCCAAACTTGCCAAGGAATTGGCATGTCCAGAAGATAAGTTCATTCCAATAAGGGTCCAAAATAAACAAGTCCTATCCCTTATTGATGCTAAACTTGTCGAGATACGTTCTCTTGAAGGGAGTTTTCCATTGCCAATAAAGAAGAGGAGTAGGATTGGAGGCAACCATTCATAGATTACTTGAATACAGACAAACTACCTCCAGAGAAATCACATGCCCATTAGATGAAGTAGAGAGCTCTCTCCTATGCTCATGGATGACACCTTGTACCGACAGTCTTTTGATCAAATGTGGTTATGCTGTTTAGACAAACACGAATCATGTAAGATCGTGATCGAGGTACATTCAAGTCTATGTGGAGCTCATCAATCCGGTCTGAAGATGAAAGCAAAGATCAAGATATTAGGATACTATTAACCTTTGATGATCATAGACTTCATGGATGTAGCTAGGAGATGCCACTAATATCAGGTACATTGTGTGGTCCTACATAAACCACCTAACATTTTACATCCTACATTGACCTCATGGCCATTTGAGTGTTGGGGTACTGATATAGAGGGTCCTATCTATCCTCCTTCTTCCAAGGGTCATATGTTCATCTTAACGCCACTAACTACTTTTCCAAGTGGGTGGACGCAATCCCACTCAGAGAGATCACAATTCAGCATGTGCTCCAATTTTTAGGAACCATATAGTATATAGGTTTGGGGTGCCTCAACAAATTATATGATAATGGTACTTCATTCAAGAGCATGAAGATCAAAAGCTTTACTAGGAGACATAATATAGATTGGAGATACTACAACATATACTATCCTAGGGAAAATGGCCAAGCAGAAGCATTCAACAAAACTCTCATCTAGATACTAAAGAAGACACTTGACGATAATAAGCGATAGTGGCATGAGCAGCTAGTTGAAGCTTTGATGGCATACCGCATCACATACAGAACTCCAACTCAATCTACCCCATTCTCCTTAATGTATGGGTCTGAAGCCATTATACCCTTAGAAGTTCAACTCCCATCACTCAAGATAGTAATGAGTAGTAAAATTACTACAGAATAGAATGCCAAGTTGTGGTTAGAAGAGCTTGAAGGATTGGAAGAGAGACTCCTATGGGGGTGCCAAAACCTTGAGTTATACAAAGCCAAGATGATTCAAGCTCACAACAAACTGGTCTGCCCTAGAGGTTTTCAAGTAGGAGAGCTTATTTTAATTCTAAGAAGACCAATTGTTGCTCATCAAAAAATGGGAGGTAAGTTTGAAACCACTTGGGAAGGCCCTTTTATCATTGAGAAGGCCTACCAAGGAGGATCTTACCAACTTATTGATTGTAAAGGGGAACACATGATGCTTCCAATTAATGGGCTTTATTTGAAGAAATACTACCCATAAAATAATGTTTGAAAATAATTATCATAAAAATTCTTTTCCAAATCATCAAAATATTCTCATCAGTAGAAGCATTGTTTGCTTGTTTGCGAATCTTCCACGATGTGTTTAGGGTAGGTGTAAGAGAACCTGAGGCATCCTATCCCTCTTTCACAACATGAACACAAATTAAACATGATTCCTCAGCACTATTCGAGTAGGTGTGAGAGAACCCAAGATGCATCCTATTTTGACTAGCATGACTAAGTTAGGTGTAAGATAACCCAAGCGGCATCCTTTCTTAGTGGGATCACAATTTCCATTTGTAGAACCATTTAATCAACTTTTAAGCTTGTTTTAGGATAGGTGTAAAAGAACCCAAGCGCATCCTGTCCTCTTCAAACACAAACACAAAAAACATATCTTTTGTCTCGGGCTATTTTGATGTGGGAGCAAGCCCTCTATGGCACTCGTTCATTAGCTGCTCTAGGTCTGGCCAGCATGCTACCTTGCTAGGGTGTCACCCCAATGATTATTTATCTGGAGGATGTGATTCCCCGTGCTTTCTTCCTGACTTGACCATTGCAAACTGACAAGCATCTTGTTAGTTAAGTAGGCATCACTGCTTAGCTACTAAGCTACCTCATGTTGGCTCTATTTAAGAAGATGTAAGTCTACATGCTTTCTTCTTGTACTGGCCATAATAATTTGACTAGGTCAAGTATATTTGAGGCTTAGGATAAGTCCCCCAATGGTATTCACTCAGTAGTCATCCTAGGTCGAATAACACCTATCGAGCAACATAGACTATCCCAGTGATCAGTTTGTTGGAGGATATGAGTATGGGATGCTTTCTTCCTAGACTGATTATCACAAACTGACAGGCACCTTAAGTTGGTTGATGTCAATGATGCTAACAGCGACTCACCCATTGGGCACTCCACTCTTGGCAGATGTGAGTCCCCATGCTTTCTCTATTAATTGGCCATTGAATACTTATAGATATTATCTTCTTCAAGGTTTTTGGATAAAGTCCTTAGCGGCCCCTCCCTTGTGGGAACTCTACTTGAATTACTTCCTTTATGACCCCATCTAGACACCACCTGGGTAACTTTTGGATTTAATAGTCCCCGTTTCCTAGTAGCCACCCTTATGGTTGGAGAATTTGTTCAGCGGATGTACAGATTCTCTCATGGTTTAGTAAATTTGAGATAGGTATAGGCTGATATAAGCTCCTTAATAGGGCCCATGATAAACAAACAAACAAATAAACAAAAAAAATATTCAGTTGTGGATTAGGAATTCAAGCCTTCAGTGACCCCGTTAACAAGCAAGCATCCTATCTTTAAGGCAGTGTCAGCAGAATTCCTATAGGAATTGCCTAACTACACTTAAGTTGAGATAAGTCCCCTGGTCGATACTCTCTCTGTTGTCACCCTTAGGTCAGGCTCAATCTATTTTGCCATAAATAGATTACCCCGATAGTCATTTTGCTTTGGAAGATGTAAGCCTACTACACATTTTTTTTAGCATGACTGTCGCAAACCGACGGGCAGCCCTAGGTTGGGTTGGCATGTTACTTTGCTAATGTTTCACCATAGTGGTCTTTTATTTAAGAAATATGTGAGTCCCTTTGCATTCTTCCTTGAATTAACCAATGCAAACCAAAAGGCACACCTTTGGCTGGATAGTTCTCCCTTCGGCTAGGGAAGTACTCTCTTTTGATCGCTAAATCTGAGGTACGTCAAGGCTGATATGGTGCCTACTCAGTGGACTCCATCACAAACCAATGGGATCCATCAAATATAATTAAGAAATGAAATTAATTTTGATAATCTTTGAGCTGATTTAAGTCCCTAGATGCACTCAAGAGTCAAAAGGTTGGGTTGAACGGCCAAGATCACCCATGTGATGCTTATTTTGTAAGATGTAAGTCTACTATGATTTTTTCCTAGTATGTATTGTACACCTAATGGCACCCTTTGGTTGAATATTCCTACTATGTGGTTAGTAGACTACCCCTTTGGATTGGTAAATCTTAAGTAGGCCAAGGCCAACATGGCTCCCACTCGGTGCGGTCCATCGTAAACTGACATAGTCCATCTCAAAATCCAAAAATTTAAAATCTGAAACAAAATCAATCAAACCTCTCCCAGTGGAGTCAAATTAAAAAATCAAATCAATCAGCTTCTCCTTAATGAGATGCAAAATAAACCAACCTCCCCCAGTGGAGTCAAATCAAATAAATCAAATCAATCATCATCTCTTTGTTGAGATGCAATTATTTCCAATCTCCCTAGTGGAGTCAATTCAATCCAACCCGAACCTATTCTCTTAGTGGAAGGTTCACATCTTCTAGCCATGGTGGATTCCAAATTATAATCTCCCAGTGGATTTTTGCTTCCCTAGTGGAAGGTTCACATACACTATCCCTAGTGGATTCCCCCCTTCTCTCTCTTATGTTTGTGACATGAGTAGAGTCACATTGCACTATGATCTTGATTCCTTCTACACCTCGAGTTTAAGAGTAGATCATTTCTGTTAGTGCTTGTGATCGTTCAGCATCATTGATCATCTCAATCAACACTAATACATGTGGTGTATCTTGTCAGTCACACCACACCTATTGGGCACCTTTGTTGACCTCACTTTTGGAGTGAGCTTTCAACTTCTCCATCCTAGACATAAGGACTCCTCTAAACACTAAGAGTTCCTTAGTCTTAAGACACTTCTATTGATTAAGTGAACATTTAACCTAACCTTAGAGATTAGAAGAGTTAGCCATAGGAATAGGTTATGCCTTAGGGGTATTAGAAAGATTTTCCTACCCTATAGCTTAAACCCAATCCTTGCTTCCTTCTTTCAAACCAAACATCAAATTCAAATCTTAAATCAATTCCAACTCAATTGATTTTCTCAAATTATGAATTAATTCCAAATCAAATCTTAAATTAATTTCAACAAAATTGATTTTCACAAATCATGAATTAATTCCAAATCAAATCTTAAATCAATTCCAACTCAATTGATTTTCTCAAATCATGAATCAATTCCAAATCAAATCTTAAATCAATTCCAACTCAATTGATTTTCAAATCATGAATCAACTAAAGTCA